>JAQGCP010001966.1:0-11238 GCA_034699885.1 Acrobeloides thornei | reverse complement strand
AAAATGGTTTTTTTTTCAACCCCCTTAAATTTTTTCGATAATTCCACTTTTATAATAAAATTGATACCCCGACACACTAAATTTTCCATTTTGGTAAAAATCTGTGTAGCCGTTCGCCCGCCACACCCCCAAAACCCCATTACGCCATCGTCCAATTTATATAGAGGGAACAAATCACTGATTTTCAAACGCATTTTTCGCCTTCAAATATCGGATTTCAGATTTCTTTATTGTCATATTCGTGTTTTACGCCTAAAAAATAGGGGGTTCATTGCTGTTTTTAGCAAATAAGCTAAATTTTGCATGTGTGCGGCCTCGCCCTTTAAAAGGTAGCCCCACAAGTTATATATCATTTTAAAGCCCATACTTTGGCAAAATTTATGGCATAAAATTTTTCCGAAAAAAATTATCTGAAAAATTTTAACAACCTAAAACAGCTGGTGGGTGTGATACTACACCGGTATGAAAACCAAACGGTACGCATCCCTAGAGGGGCAGCAAATTATGGATTACTTGAACGCGCAAAAACAAAACAAACATCTTATTTCCTTATATTGTTTTGTCCAATGAGTTATTTTCTTTAGATTCGTAGATTTTTCAAAATGGTCGGCCGCTAGATGTTCTACAAGTGAAACAGTAAGTATTCTGGGTCGTGGAGGAAATGATTATTTCTCAGTTGATAATTGCAAAGATGTCACTACTATAAAAGGTAGTTTTTATAATTATTTAAAATTTATAATTATTTTAAGATTTTATAGAGACTGATCTAATTTTATTTTTAGATGAAGTTACTCGGTTTAAGCGTGAAATCAAGCAACAAATGATTGATCAAATAGTCCAAGATAAACAAAAATCTTTAGATGAATGTGGAAAGCCGTCAAAAAAGTAAGCCCTCATGGATAACAACACACTCAAAAATTTGAACAGCGGTTTTAGGGGGTTAAAATTTTTCAGATTATTTTTTTCGGAAAAATTTTTATGCCATAAATTTTGTCAAAGTATGGGCTTTAATATCATATATAACTTGTGGGGGTTACCTTTTAACCTCCTATGAAACAATCGAAAAATTCAATTTTGAGTTTTGAGTCAAAATTAGCTTTCCTAGCCTGCTAACCTAAAATTAGCAGTCGTATATAACATTTATCGAACAACCTAAACTTATAATTTTAGCATGATTGAACAATCTTCCCAATTAGCTGAGAGATCCTTGGCCGATTATCTTGAAGAAAAAAAGTCACTTATAGAGGAAGCTGGCAGAAAATACAATACGATCAACAAAACTATCTTTAGGCTGAATAATACTCAACGAAGAATTTCTCCAGTAATCACTAAATTGGACAAATTCAAGAGCGATTATCTCAGCGATGAAACTGAAGAATGAATTTAGTCTTGCACATTTTTTAATATTAAAGGGGGTGCAGATAGAAGCCGGATCCCGGTCGGAAAAAATTTCTTTTTTAATGACTTTCTAGAGGTAATTTTATGCGAGGAATCGATTGCAACCATTTTCAAAGCAAACGCTTTCCTGATCCTGATTCAGGCAACTTGAGGGTTTTTACTTTGTCGATCTTCTAAAAATCCTAAAGTACCCTAAAATTGCCTGAATCAGGATCAGGAAAGCGTTTTCACGCTCTGAAAATGGTTGCAATAGATTCCTTGCATAAAATTACGCCTAGGAAATCATTTTAAAAAATTTTCCGACCGAGATCCGGCCTCGATCTGCACTCCCTTTAATTACTACGATAAAGTGACTTTTAACTTTTGCTCTCACAATTGTCAGTTATATTTCTAATAAATATAAATTGCATTGATTTTTTCATTCCAGGCTAATTAGTAAGTCCTTAAGCTGATTGCACCATTTATTCGACTATTTTTCTATTTGTTCCGATTCTCTTTTTTGTTTAAAACAGCTTTCGGTTTAATAATTGTTTTTTCAAGCATAGCTCAAGATGGCACAACAGTTGTTTAATAAATAAGAAAAAGAAGGTTGTTTTAGCAGCTGTCTTATCGGTTTAATAAATGCTTTTTGTTAGATAATAGTTTAGCACAACAACAGTCCAAAAATTAGAAAAAGAATATGACTACAAAATTAGTAATATTTTAGTTGAGGGTGCAATTTACACCTTAAAGGTGCAATCAGGCCACCCTACCCTTACGAATACAACCAAACCTCTACATAGTTCCCCTCCGGCCGATCACGATCCAAAAAGTCCTGATCAAAAATTCGAATTTTTGAAATTTTCAGTTTTTGCCCCTCCTCTCCTCCTGTTTTTACATTGTTTGCACCATTCTTTTATTGACTTTTCATCCATTTATTCTGATTCGTTTGTTATTTAAAACAGCTGCTTTATCAAAATGAACTTTATTTTTGACTCAAAGGCAGCAGAGATGTTTCCAGGATTTTTATTTTTTTTGGGTTTTGGGAGAGGACACCTGGTAAAAACCTCATTTTTCTAAAGAAACTAAACCCTACGCACGCTTCGCGCATCAATATTAAGCCGATGTTACATATGACGACGCCGCAAAAGTCGACGTTACAGACGTCATCAACAGCGATATTAAGATTATGTTACAAACGGTATCCTTGTGGAGCATTTTTTTGGAAAATTGAATTTTTAAAATTTTTTAGGGATACCCAAATTTTTTTGTTTCCTGCACCCCTACACCCTACCTACTACTTATTAAAGAAAACCGCATGTCAATCCGATTTACCGTTCTTGAGATCTCGTGGTTCCGGACGGACGAGCTTACACAGGAATAGGTTTTTTAATTTATAATTTATCGGATTTGGGCAAAAATGCCATTTTTCATTTAAAAAATTTCTGTTTGGGGTTAGCCATAGCCTCATGGCCACCAGCTGGATACGCCACTGAAAGGCAGGTATTCTAAAGTCTCAAATGAAGTGGCTTTAAATAAATATTTAAAGATATACAGGGTGGGCCAAAAAAGTGGATTTTTGTGATTTTTTGGGACTTGTTTCATAAGGATTTTCTTGGTAATAGAAATTTTTTCACAAAAAGTGATGTTCTACAAAGTTGTTCCTGAGATCACGACGAACAACTTTGTAGAACATCACTTTTTGTAAAAAAATTTCTGCTATGAAAAAAATCCTTATGAATTGGGTCCCAAAAAATCACAAAAATCCACTTTTTTTGGCCCACCCTGTATAAATAAATAACACTCAACCGCTGTATGCACTTCGGGTTAGGATTTAACTTGAAGTCTACTGCTGCCATTGACCAAAATAGTCAAAAAATTTTGGTCAGAAAATAACCAATCCAAGTGAATCCCGTACTTTGTTCACGTGTACTAAACTCTATCTTACATAATAAATGTTTACCGTTTTAGAAATGAAAGATGTATCTTCATTACTCTTAGTCATTTTTATCCCCTCTTTATTTTATTGCCTGTTTACAGGAGCTGATCAAAATGAACAACAGCTTCAAAGATTTGCAGAAGCAAGGAATGCAAAACTAGAAATATTCCAAGAAATTATCAATATTGAGAGTGAAATTTTGTTTTGTTATAACAGTAATTTTTAAAATTTTTCCAAAGGTTATAAAAAACATAATAATTTTTTGCTGTTTTACAAATGAAAGGTGGGGTTTTTAAAAAATGAAGGGGGTATTCAAAGGCTATAAAAAAATAATAACCCTTTGAGATTGATAGAATGAAAATAAAGATAAACAAATATAAAAAATGAACGGGTATCCCCCCTTATTAGATTTCCTAGTTCTTCCTTCTCTGATCCCCTCTCCTAACGGTCTCTTAACAGAGTTTATTTATCTAAATCTCAAAATGTTAAGATATGAAGGATGCTGGTTTTCCGGTTAATAACCAATTGACTAATGAAGTTGCAGGATTTAATGAAACCATTCAAATTGCATTAGAAAAAATAAAGGCTGCAAAAATCAGGGCATTCGTGTTTGGACAGTATGTAATTTTTCTTCATTTAGTTGCTCTTAAGTTTTTCTATGAGTGGGGATAGCCAGGGGATTTTTTCTTTTTTCGGTGGAATCGGGTTCCACCCAAAAAGTTTGGGTGGAACCGGTGTGATGGGATGTAAAGAAACTTGGCGTTGCCAAGTAAGAAGATTTTATAAGCTCCTCCTCTTTACGTGCGCTAAAGAAATATACAACGATCTATTAATAATATTGGAATTTATTTACAAAAGATCCATCACACCGAAACCGTATCAAATCCAAAAAAATCTGGAAAAGATAACTTGGAACTGGAGTCGAACCTTTTTTCAATTGAGTCTTCAATTTTTTTGTAACTCAAATTTTCAGAACAAGTACAGGGAAAAGTACCGTTATAAATTCGATGCTTCATGCCAAGATTATGCCTACTGGAACTGGACATGTAACACCTTGTTTCATACAAGTAGAAGGCTGTTCGAATTCGAGTTGTGTGCCTTATTTTAAACTTGAAAACGACCAAGAATACCCAATGGATAAATTAAACGCAGAAGCAAATGCTCAAGCAGAAAATAATACACGAAACGACGAAGTCAGCGATTCATTAATAAGAATATATTACCCCAAATCAATTTCAAAGTTGTTGAGAAATGATGTCGTTATCATTGATAGGTATGTAAGGGTCAGTGCTACATAAATCGTTTTCTAAAAATATTATCATTTTGTAGAGAAATTGTTTATATTAAAATTGTGTTGTAAAAAACAATTATTTAAAAAAAAGGTCGGGGGATTTTTTTGGGATTGTGGCTGGAAACAGACTTTAAGAGACACTTTCTTGAGAAGTCGAAGATGGGCCCAATGGCCAGGCGACATTGCAGAAAAGTTCTCGCCCGTTCTCGGCCATTCATTTGCATAAAGCGTTTCATGTTCCGCGCATATTTTAATCAAACTTTGAATTAATAAATCGGTACAAAGAGCTTTTAAAGCCTTTCGTCGGCGTTTGATAAAAGTTACAGCTGTGCAAAAGTTGGCAAGAAATGAATAGAAAACTGATTAGAAAATTAATTGAGGCGAGAAGTATTTTGACCGAGTTGTGTTTTGGGCGAATTGTATTTTGGCCGAGCTGATTTGGGGTGAGATGTAGAGTCGTCGTAGACGCTGTCCTGATTCTGTATTAGCCTGTTTTCGCTTCAATACACACATCTTTTCTCTAAATCAGGGCCAAAGAGGCGTTTGGACCAGCCAATTGCGCAATATATTTCACGCATAGAAAAACTCCTATATGGTTATTTTATGAAAATTGAATATTTTACAAAAAAATCGAGCAAAAATTGCAAAAGTGCCTTTTAGGATACCCTGTAGAAAACTGAATTAGATCTTTAAATTTTGCTCCAACTTTCACGCTACAAATTTAGAATCGCCTACGAGAAGCAATAGACTTATTCGAAAATATTTCCATCTGTCCTTATTTTCAGCTGACATCAATGATATTATTTTTGAACAAAAAAGACTTGTTTGAAGAAAAAATTAAGCACAAATCGTTGAAAACGTTATTTAATCACTATGAAGGTATAGCACGTGTTACATTTAAAAAATTGTATTAGTTTAGGAAAAAATTATGAAGATGCAATTTCATTTCTTAAAATTGTATTTATGCAAAAATGTAATTCTCTAAAACAAGTTTACACCCATGTTACTTGTGCTACGGATACAGATCAAGTAGAAAGAATTTTGAATAATGTTTTTAATATGATAATAACAGCAAATTTGAATTCTGTCAGCCTTTAAAGGTCAACTCTACAGTTTTATTTCAAAAAATTTTTTCAAATTGGCTAATTTTTTATATAGGGGTAATTTTATGCGGGGAATCGATTGCGCGTATTCCCGGAGCGTGAAAACGCTTCCCTGACCCTGGTTCAGGGAACGTGGTGGGTGTATTGAAGCGAAAATGTATAACAACCCAAAACATGTGTATGTTTTGTAATGTTCATCCCATCTATTACAAAGTATGCACATGCGTGGAAGTTCGCTTTATCCTAGACAGAGGCCAGCAGAAAACACCTGGCAATCTGTCTAGCCAGAGGAGAGCTAATATGCTTCAGAGGCTCAATGACTTGCTATCATGCCCTAGTAAAACGTAGTTGCTTTATCCTAATTGTGTGTGTTCATTTACGTAGCTAGTCAGGACCATATATATTCCTATGTAATAACCTAATAATTCATTCTATTTGTTACCACCACGCCCCATACCACCAGCCATCTTCATCTAAGCACATGCATAGTCAGGTACTTAGGCATTTCCTCATAAACCATCAAGGCACTTTGTTCGCCGTGCAATATGCAACTAGAGGTAACAAACCATTACCACATACCCCAAAGGTTTGTTATAAATGGACTAAAATTTGATTTTTCGCCTAAAACAGCTGTTTAGGGGTTTTTCTAGGCGGGAAATCGATTACACGCATTCTTGAAGCGTGAAAATGCTTCCCTGATTCAGAGAAGGTGGTGAGTGTATTGAAGCGAAAATGGACTACACTCATTACTCTTTCTGAAACAGGGTCAATGAAGAATTTTCAAGGTTTGAGAATGTGCGCAGCCTAGAAAAACCCGTAAACATCCGGGTTTAAGGCGAAAAATTAGCCAATTTGGACAAAAAATTTTTGGCATAAATCTGTAGGTACGCGGCATTGATCTTTAATGATTAAAAAAATACTTATATTAAAAAAAAATAAAATGTACAAAAAATATATGTATGTTAAAATTTTTTAACTATACTTCAGAAACCATACTTCAGAAAACTATACTTCAGAAGCCGTCTTTAACATTTTCTTCATAAAGTGCTATGAGCGCTTCGATAATAAACGCGTAATACAAGCAAGAGAAAACTAAAATTTGTTTTTTTTTCATTTTGGTATAGAATGTTCCAGCCAAGATTCGAAAAAAGTTGGCGCTACAGTAGATAAGGAAGTCGACCGTCCTATCTAGCAAGTTATATACGCAATATTGCGACCGCCAGGTTCGAGATATCTTTTAATAGAGGTCGTGATCACACATCCAAATGCTCCCAATACATATGATACAAAAATTCAATATTCTTCAAATAAAATGTTAATGATAGCAAGCCCGGGGTCTACATGAAACAACTACAGGTGCTTTATTTTTTAGTGAACTTTATTGCAAGAATTTTGTTTAATTTCCTTGTCATTTTTATATATTAATTTCTTAAGCTTGTCTGCAATTTTAGTTTAAAAAACTTGTATGTTTAAGACACAAAATTTTCATTTACGTTGTAAAAATAATTCTTTTCTAGTAATATAAGATAATAATTAAATCCAAACTACTCGTTATAAAACCTCGATAAGATATTTTTTTATAAGAGTGACATTCTTTAAGAAGTATACCAAACGCTCATTTTTCAGTTTATATTGAAATTTTTTAAAATTATTCGTCTGGGTAAGACAATTAGGTTTTTTTAGGGAATGGGGTGCGTAAGGCAACGAGAAGTTTATTCTTTTTTCCGAAGAGGGTTTAGCCAGATGCGACGCCACGGAAGGGGAGGGGATATGCAAGTGCGTAGACCCCCCCCCCACACCAAAAAAATCTGAAAAATGAATATATTTACCTAATGGTCTACTTATTTTTTTAACAATGGGGGTAGGTCGAAAACCCAAATGCGATACGTTTGTCGACCAAAAAAAAAACGTCGCAGGTCGGTGCTTCGCGCCGACCTGCGATACAATTTTTCCCTCATTCATCACCCAACTGCGACATGTTTTCTACATTTTACCCCTCTTGCGGCGATATGGGGGTGGGTCAACCCACTTCTTGCCCACGTATGATCAGTGTACAAACACACGTATAATGAAGTTAGTGTTTTGTGTCTAACTCCGCGTATGAATTGAATTGAGAGATTTTGTTGACCATTATGAGAAAGCTGGTGATCCGCCCGACAACTTGTTCAATTACAACTATAGAAAGTTGTCGCTTGTCGTTATTTCTAAAGTAATCGCTATTCTTCGCAAAAACTCATGACTTTTGGGGTGTTAACATGAAGCATGGTTTTCGTTTCAATCACCCAAAACAATGTTCAAATTGGATAATTTTGGTGTCATTTTGTTCGTCTCATTTAAAAATTTTTATAATGGCTATAAAAAATTGCTATAATGTTCATCTTATGAAAATTTAAAAAATCGATTTTTCCGCAAAAAATTTTTAAAAGTTAGTGTATTACAACGAAGAGCTTGTAACAAATTGAAATTTTCAAACGCAATTATCTCGAAAACTACAACGATTCAGAGCATACCGTAAAAACAAAAAATGCTCCATTTTTCATACTCTTTCCCAATATATCATTTTTCATATGATTGTAACTTACTGTACTGGTCCTTTAAAGCATTGATCATTTTTTTATTTCTAATAATTATATATCATAAATTAAATATATACTAATCTGTATAAGAAATCGAATAAACTCTAGCTTTGTTACGAAATATGCATAAGATTTTGATCATTTCTGAAATTTGAGCTTGCATCGAAGCTTTCATCCTTTGCATAGCCTCGTCACTTTTTAATAATTTTCCATCGAATTTAACACCATCGATATCAACTGCTTCGGCGATAACAGATTGAACTCGTTTGGCAAACTCTTCTGAACTTTCGCCTTTCTTCTTCCGCATTTTTGGGAGATATTTAATATTGTAAACAGTCGCCCATGAGGTCATGATTCGTAAAAGATGGACAACGTAGCTATCATCTAACCAGAAAGCTTCGCCTAGTCTAAAAATTTCTTATTGGTGCATAGTAGGCTTTACTAACCTAGGATCTTGTTTTAACGCGATCGGATAAATATCTATCCCATCTGCAAAAACGGCTCTTCTAAATTGATAAACCATCGTATTATTAG
Organism: Acrobeloides thornei; assembly: GCA_034699885.1. Lineage (NCBI taxonomy): Eukaryota > Metazoa > Nematoda > Chromadorea > Rhabditida > Cephalobidae > Acrobeloides > Acrobeloides thornei. The sequence continues at coordinate 2,418 of JAQGCP010001966.1, read as the reverse complement.
TGCAATAACCCTCCGGAAACATCAATATTGGATCATTTTTAACATCTCTGGCTACACTTAACACCTTGTTCTAAAATATGAGATGATTTTTTTTATAAATTTGATTTAAAAAATGGAGCTTCCATCGATCAGGTGACCCAATCGTGCATTTTTTCGAAAAATTTTTTCTAAATTTTTATCTGAAAATGACTCTTATGGAGGTAATTCACCACGAGAAATCCGAAATTTCACATTTTTTATATAAACCACTGTCTCTAGATTCAGGGGAAATTTTTTCAGGCCTCGAGAATGCGAAATTCGGATTCCCCGTATCAACTTACCCCATGAGAAATTCGATTTTCAGACAAAAATTTAGAAAAAAATTCAATATCATTGGGTCACCTGATTGATGGTAGTTCCAAAAAAATTACCCTAAAATCTCTTCTTTGACCTTCATCAGCACGTTCGAACCACAGCGCGTTGGTGACTTTTCCTCCCATTCTTTCTGCCCAACCAATGAATCCGGTATGCCTTTGTCCGGTTATAGAAAAGCCAGTGGGTATAGGGTCTTCATATTGGATGTCGGCTGCGATTACTTGAACATCATTGGCTGACATGTGATTGGATACAACGATTCCTACAATTTTCTAGGGTTAGCATAGCTCCCTCCTCTCCTTGATCATGTAGGATCCAAAGGTATCGGATCATATGGATCCTACTAAGGGTCCCAAATCGAGCTAGGACCGTGGCCACCTGACATGGTACCCAAATGGATTCGGAAACCAATGGATTCGAACTGCCTCTTTGAATACTGAGGCCCCAAAGATACCGTATTATGTGCGTCTTATGGGTCCTACTCGGTTTCCAAATTGAGTGTGGGACCAAAAGCCTCCACTAACTTAGGACCCCTTCAAGTTCGAAAACAAATTGTTCAGAGCCATTTTCAGACTCTATTGATTAGAAAAAACTTTAGTACAATACCTGGTGATTTAGGTCGATTCTTTTTACCACCTTCATATCTTGCTACTAGGCCCATAGCTGAACTAAACAGCCTTGAAAATGCCTTACATAAATATAATCGTTGTTCTTGAGAGCATTGAAATAGATTTAATATGATAGAGCTGCATGAAATAAATAAAGCAGCCATTATCATAAGATTTAATCTTATAGGAAGAAGGATTCCATATCTAAAAATTGATTATTTTGCTACATGGCGTTAAAAAAAGTTTTTTGAAAAAAATTTTTCTTGTCAAACATAAAAATTAGTTCACTTTGGTATGAAATTTTTTTTAAAAAAATGGCATTTTTTCGTTCCGTCTCTTACCTTATAAGACATCCAACAATATAAACAACATATAAAAGAACACTAGTAGATGGAGAGGAGGAACATGGCGGAAGTATAAGAGCGTTCCAATGGGTGATGGGAGAAGCATCACAAGTAAAAGATAGGTCATCCTAAAAAAATTTTTAACACACGTTTTTTCTTGTTTTGATCTAATATTTTTGGCATGTCAAAACCAGGATGCATGACTTAATTAATACTAGGCAGGTCGAGAGTGCTAAAAAGACGGTTTCTGTAGAAGTTTTTCATGCTGAATACGATCCCGCAAAAATAAAAATTGCTGAATACGATCCCGCTCTCATTTTGATGATTATCGACTGTTGTTAATCGGATGGTATTTTCAGTGCATTCATCCAAGCTTCAAAACGCACTCTAGCTGTCGGAAACCGAATGCCAGTGAATGTAGATAAACGAGAAACACAAACTGGGCAAACTTCTTCAAAAATAAATCGAAAGCTATCAAAATTAGCCTAAAATTACAATGTACTGACAAATCGCCAAAATATACATTGAAGAGAAAACATAATAATGGCATAAGAATTTATGAATGATAATCAAAAATCATATCAGATCCGCCGGCGAAAATGTCGATAACATGTTATAGACGTAGGACTTGGTGTGTAGAACATAGAGCTATCAGAAAAGTGACAAGTTTGTCACTTTTATTATAGCTCTAGTAGAACACGAATCACCCCATGTCCACTATTAAAGTAGGGTTGTTGTCGACATAACTTGCTTGAAAGTCAGATATCCATGGTTTATGAAAAAGGTGTTGTCACCTATGCGCTATAACTTTTAAAAGAAATAAGCTCGAGATGAGGTTAATATGATAAAATTCTACAAACGCAGCGCTACATTTTCATATATTAACTTCCATGCTATCATGGATTATTTGTATAGAAAAATGCAAAACAATTTTTGCTTAAAATAGGCTAAAAAACAAGCAACATTTGTTTTGTTTTTAATCATACGGGTGCTAGTAGCCGTTTCAAGAGTGGGGACTTTCTGTATTTTGTAGAGCTTGATCCATATTACTATTCTATAAGGTTATCCCGGTTCAAAATATGCTTTCTTGATTTTTTACAGACCTCAGAATC
>JAQGCP010001965.1:0-11247 GCA_034699885.1 Acrobeloides thornei | reverse complement strand
ACGATTCAGAACATGCCGTAAAAACAAAAAATGCTTCATTTTTCATGATCTTTCCGAATATATCATTTTTTCATATGGTTGTAACTGACTGGACTGGTCCTTTAAGCAATCAATGATTTCGCCTGCTATATAAATCATTCATTATGCAAATCATTCGAATAGTGTACACAAATCGTCATCGTGTACACTAGTACAATCCTGGGGGTTACGACACTTGGCCCTCCTATATCGCTTGTCTTTTTTCATTGTAGAAATTACTCAGCTCCCTTCCCACGCATACCTCATTGTATGAATTTATTGATAAGCAGGACAATGTTTGCCTGAACTGCAATAAAAATTGATGTATTACCGATTCTGTAAATTTGGAGTTGTACCAAAAAGGGGTGGTTGTTTCTTCAAAATTCATTATAAAAAATTGTCTTAGGAAATTGGAAAAGTATAAAAAGAAACCCTTGTTTTTTTTGTTGAATTTTACGATAAAATTTTTTTGTACGGAGCTTTAGATTTCGAAATTTTTAGCGCGAACCGTTTTTGAACCCAAAAACGGTTCGTGCTGAAAATTTCGAAATCTAAAGCTCGGTACAAAAAAATTTTTATCGTAAAATTCGACAAAAAAGAACAAGGGTTTCCTTTTTATACCTTTCCGATTTCCTAAATAGATTTTTTAATTAATCTGAGGCAAAAAACCACCCTTTTTTGGTACAACTCTATATAAATTCACGATCTTGCATCATCGAAAAAATACATAACTCTATTTTGAGGAAATAAATTCCACTATGAATTCGACTCATTCTCTCCTTTTATTAATATCTTTCGCCATCATTTCCATCAAATCCGAGTCAATTTTGTATCCATTTGGACCGGAAGCGTATGACCAAGAACTTGACAAAGGAGACAAAACCAATTCACCTCAAATTCAAATTGTTGGAAATTTTCCATTTTTCAACAACTTTTATACCTCATTTTGGGTCAATACAAAGGGCGCCATTTCATTTATAAACGCCACAAGCTATTTTGGAGCTTTCGATTCAAGATGTAATATAACACGAAAATTTTCTATGATTGCGCCTTTTTGGTAGGTTTTTTTACTAGGACAAAACAAAATGAACGAAAATAGGGGGTTTGCTTTAACACTTTTTCTTTTGAATCGCTAGACATAAAGATTTCGACTTCTGGGATCGAACCTGCGGGCTCAACGTTGCTTAAAACTTGTCAGACCAGAAGGTCTGGCAATCAATGACTAACAAAATAAGTGCACAAACTTTTTGAAATCATTCATTGAAACGGTCTGTACTACGCCTTATAATCAGCAATCCAAATTTAGGGCGGATATATCAACAAATGTAACGCCCGATAGTCATGTTTATTGGCGCAAAAACACATCGGAAGCAGATTTGAATAGGACAACAGAAGAGATCACACAAGCTTTCCCTAATGTTAAATCCATTGATTTAAAATGGGTCCTAGTAGCAACTTGGGTTAATGTAACACGGTATTGTCAACAGCAGGTTAATTGTGACACTCGGACGAATACATTTCAAGCGGTTGTTTCGACAGATGGGGTTCGATCATATGTGTTGTTTTTGTATGACGAATTGAGTTGGGATCTAGGCGATGGTACTTTTGGAGGTGAGTTTATATATTATTAGTCAGTTCAATTTTTGTCATGATATCATAGCACACTTATATAACAGCATTTTACGGCCTAACCTTCCATAAAATTTTTATAGCCCTTTCAAAATACAATTTATCTTATGATTCATGCCTTTAGACACATCAGCACAAGCTAGTTTCGATCTTGGTGATCAAAAACATCGCTATGCCCTTCCTGGATCTTGTTCATCTGATGTTCTCAATCTTACTCAACTTTCTAATACCAACATTCCCGGAAAATGGATCTTCCAAGTTGACAACACCATGATTCAATCTGCTGGATGTTCTCGTGGTTTTGACGGGACTTTAAATGTTTTTCCTAATGAAATTGATTGGATAGGGCATAAATCAGTGGTTCTAAATGGGCCTTGTTTAAATGAAGGAGAAACAGCACAATGTAGATTTTATGATCTAAATGGAAATCAAAGTGGATTTTCGATGGTTCCAGCAATGGTACGATAAGTTTACACAAGAGTATAAGGTTGGACTTTGAGACTTGCAGCGCCGTACTCAGAATTGGGGGGGAGGGTAATTTTTGGGGTCGACCCCAAAATCATAGTAGTCAAAGGTTACTGTCGACCAAAAAAATGTCGACAGGCGAAAAAGTCGAAATACGAATTCGTTCTCGATTTATGAATTCGTATACGAATTTTCGCAACGAATTCAGCCTGGGCGGCTTCCCAAATAGGTCCATTAGTTTTTCCCCCGATACGACGAATTAGGGGGGTACAGTACCCCCTCCCCTTGCCCATGTATGGTCGGGGCCTCTTGGCTCATGGCTTCCCAAAAAGTTGGACCTCTTCTGAGGTCGATTGTTGTACTTGATTAGTGGCAAGTGATTAGTAATAAGTGACAAGTGAGCACTTGATAAGTGACAAGTTCACTTAAACTTAAAGACTGACAAGTTTATCTTGCCACTAATCACTTATCAAGTGTCCACTTGTCAACTTTTTCATCATTTTTGCTCACCTGTCACTAATCAAGTACAACAATCGACCCCTGTTGAAACCAAAAACTCACCGTTGCCGAAATATTCAAGTAATAAGTCCCTTTTCTAAGCCTCTCTAACACATGCAACTGCACCACCGGTGGTAATTGTTCCGGCAAAAAGTGTTTATTTCTCATAACTTTAGGCAATGATTGTAGTCTATGAAACAACGTGGGTGATGTCGATATATTGAACACTGTTTTATATATCCCTTCCTAAAATTTGATATTTCTACAATTGTTCTTTCTCACTCTACCATAATTTGATAAGTAACCATATATACTGGTGCCGGGTCCCTATCTAAGGCCAAAACTGGAGTATCAATAACCGATCCTGGTGGAGTATCTTCACTCAAAATCATTTCATACGGCGGATCTTTCATCATATAAAATCGTGGTGTCCATGTATTATAATTTCTTATCCTTAGGGTAATAAGAGGATAGGCTTTGTTGTTACACGAAACAGTTAGGTATAAGTATGTTTCGTTGACCATAGATGGAAAATCGGGTAAGTTCAGTTTTTCTTTATTAATGAGCATAAATTGGCCATTCTCTCGGGATTCTATATAAAAGCGATGTGTGAAATCGACCTAAAATATTTCTAATATTGAGATAGTGTCTTTGTTCATACATGAGGTAAGTTATTCGTCCTTATATTTACAATCTTTAATTTTGCATCGGGTGGTTCAACAACTGTATCCACTATGACTGAGTCTGGTAGGGTATCAGCTCTAACATCGAAGAAAAATGGTTCTACTTCTGATTCGGGAAAGGAGCATGCTAAACACGGTTGTGAATACATAAGTTTAAAAAAATTAAGGCCTACTATTTTCATCGGCATCACTATATCGAAATAATAAAAATAAAAATATAGAGGTTAACCTTAACCAGGTATCTTTCATTATAGGTTAGAAAATATAAAAGTTGCTATAAACTTTGAAAAATCATCTTTTTCATCTAATATACTGATCTAAAAAAGAGTTTGGAGCTATTACACATGAGGGGGGGAGGCACCCACGTGAAAAATTGGCAAACACAATAAATGCATGGAATGATCGATTTTAAAGCCCAAGAACGGCACAACAAAAACAGCACGAAACAATAACGTGAGAATAACTTTTCAGGGTCAATGAATTTTCGAATGTGGTCTTCAGCAAATTTATTGCTCTCAACGAGACGAATAAAAATACAAAAAATCACATTTGAAAATTCGTTGATCCTGAAAAGTTATTCCCTTTTTTCTTTCGTATTGCGTGCCGTTGTTGTTCGTGCCGCCTGTTCGTGCCATTATGCGTATGCTGAAAAATTTTAAGAAAATTTTTTTCTGGAAATGACTCTCTAGGGGTAACAACATTCGGGGAATCCGAATTTGACATTTTCGAAGCGGAAAAACACTTCCCTGGTTAAGGGAAGGCCTGTGTAATAAAGCGAAAAGTAAAAATCGCATTTTTGCGACTTTTCACTTCAATACACAGGTCTTCCCTGAATCAAGGAAGCATGTTACATGTGTTGTTAAAATTTGCATTTTAAAATTATACGTGCAATACTTTATCAAAAATATAAAAAGAGCAAGAGAATCAAGAACCCAAAATTATACATCTCAAAGAGGACATCAGTCACATAAGGACCTACAAAATGACCGCTCATTCCAGTTCTATCTCAGCATACAAATTTTATAGACCTCATAAGCCTTGATATCCAGTCCACTCAATTGATCTCATAAGCCGGAAGCGAAAGTTACAAATTTCCCTCAACTAGATAGCGAAAACCACTTGAACTTCAACACCCAATCTTCGGAACCCATAAAATCTATTCCCCATTTTCACTAGAATCCAATTATTTTTTTATTAATTTAACACAACAATATAATATAAAGGAGAGGAAACAAAATAATTGTCATATCGAAAAAGAAGCACAGCACGATCGAAATTGAATGACTGGAGAAATTCGGGATCTAGAGGAGAAGATGAAAGCCATCCTTGACAAATCTTTTTGAGTAGTGGAGAAGAAAACGCGATGAATATTTTCAACAAGCTTGATTGAAATCAAGAGTGAAAAATTGTTTCAACCTTTTCAGGTTTATGTACATTTGACCTCATTAATAACGCATCACTGAGGTCAACAACAGGTAAAGAGGTATATGCAAAAGAAAAAGTGCATGTATTAACATGTTCTTGAAGAGGGTCTTATCGTAAAAGTGAAAAGTGCATATAATACGTTTCATCCAAGTCAATTAAGAAGTTTAGTCAATTCATGTGTTGCTAGCCGTTCGATCTGACAAGTTAAGCAAAGTTAGGCACGTGGGTTCGATTCCGCTTGGAGTCAAAATTCAGAAAAACGCAAATTTCAAAGTTTTTTTTGTCATTACACTCTAAAATAACCTATAAAATTTTTTTATTTTCCTTGAAATCTATGTTTAAGTTTCAAATTTTGCAATTTTTTGAAATTCGTCATAAAATCACAAAATTTTGACACTTAAACATAAATTTCAAGGAAAATAGACAAAAAATTTTATCGTTTATTTTAGGGTTTAGTGTCAAAAAATTGAAATTCGCATTTTTTCGAATTTCGACTCCAAGCGGGATCGAACCCGTGCGCCCAACGTTGCTTAACTTGCTAGATCGGACGGTTAGCACATTGTAACACACGAACTGTTTCCGAACTTTTTAGCTTTTTGTCTATCAAGTGTAACCCAGGCAGTAAATTTTTGTCACTCAGGTCAACAACCCATCTGGCAACCCTGAGTATATCATATCTAGCAAAAATATACCCACCCCAACCCTGGAGACTACCCCATCGTAACCATCCATCTTTCTACCTACCCCAGGCCTCTATAATAGAGCCTCTATCCCATATACAAAATCATCATAAATGAATAAAAAGACACAGCTGACAAAAACGCCTGTCACTTTTACGCACAGGCGCTCACCCGTTATGATCAAAAAGAAGTAGCAGCAAAAGTGAGCACAAGAAAAAGGCCGATAATTAGGTCATCATGCGTCAGGATCGAGCGACACCGGAGTGACGAAGACGATCTTTTTCCAGTTGCGGTTGAACTTCAACCGAAGATAGGATATGAAATTCTGTTGTGCATTCTCTGGAAAAGGAGACAAAATAAGAATGTAACGGATTAAAATTAAAACAATGCGGTATGGTTTTGGCGCGCGTGTGGTTTGCCTCCTTACCGAGCGATGTGAAGAAATGCACAAGAAGAAGAAGAAGAAAGCGTTCTAGATCATCACGGCGATTTTCATGGGGACGATTAATTAAAATTTAGTAATAAATCTAGCGAGAATCTATCTTTTATTAAAATGATCTTCTCGACCATTAGAATCGCGTAAATTTTGGTAAATGCCATCTAGATAACGTGGATTGGGGGTAGCCCAACAAATAAACATGTACACAAATTCAACATTTCAAACGCAATTGTCTTAAAAACTACAACGATTCAGAACATGCTGTAAAAACAAAAAATGCTTCATTTTCACGAACTTTCCGAATATCAACAAAAATGGCAACTTTTTTCCCACTGAATTGGTCCTTTAAGTTAACAAAATTTCACCTTTCATTCGCGCTTCTCTATGATACAAAACCAATTGAAGCAACAAAAATATGCCGAAGCACTTTCACTAAGCCAGATTTCACTTGATGAAAATGACCGGGCTAAATCACCTATTAAGAGCATAAGACCTTGCCTGAAACGATGTGCCATTGTTTGAGACCAAACAGACCATCAACGAGCCGAAAAAGGCACCAGGTGGCCCGCGTGCATCTTGATCCGCACTAATCAACTCCGGCCGAAAGGGATTTCCTGAAGAAGCTTTATGGTGAAATTTCCAAGGTGAAGAAAAACAGAGAGTGAAAAAGAAGAAATATTGTAGCTAAAAATAATGAATGAACGGGGAACCTGTTTGTTGTCTTGTAAAGCTATGAAAATCTGTTTGAGTAGTCTCTTGTTCATCTTTATTCCTTAAACAGTATCATTTTTCATTAGTGACTAGTTAGCCATTTTCAAAAAAAGTGTTCCTTCAAATTTTTGATACCAGTATGATTTATTTTTCGAAAAAAGGTGTCGAAAAATCCGAGAAAATTTTTTTCGATCTCATTTCTATTACTAACGTAAAAAACGTTAGTAGTAGAAATAAGATCGAAAAAAATTTTGGAGAGAGTTATGCCCAAAATCCTAAAGTGTAAAAAGTGTTTCACATTTTACCAAATATCTCAGCAACCATAAAGAGATATACCATGATCTTGGCGTCGTTGGATTGCTACGATTGCCAGCTTTTAGAATGACACAAAAATCATCGGAATTCGCCACGTCAATTTTGAATTATTTCAAAAACAAAAAACTGTGCGCTCGATCCTCAAAAACGTGTGCGGTGCATTCGTTCCTATTGCCCAAAATTCAACTTCAGCCAGAAAAAGGTACTGGATGCCACGAGGTTTGTCCCGGGACCAAGCATAAAACAAAGTAGGAGTGTTGTAGGTAATTTTTAGAGCCGACCGGATAAATGTGTCGGGACAAAATTTTTTCTAGAGGCATTTTTTTGAATTTTTTACCCCTAGAGGGCAGGATTTTTATAGAGATCCTAATTTTTCGACAACTTTTTGTTGTAGATAATTTTTTCCATGAAATGACCCCAAATACAAAATTTGTGGTCCGCATCACCAGCTATCCAACGACATTAAGATCATCGAAATTGGATTTAACCATCAAGAGTTATGCCCAAAATACTAAAGTGTAAAACACCTCCGAAAATCCTAATACTCAACTTCAGAGCCTTCAAAAAGTACCGGGTGCCACGAGGTTTGACCTGGGACCAAGCATAAAGTAAAATAGGGGTGTTGTAGATAATTTTTAGGGCCAACCGGAGAAATGTGTCGGAACAAAAATTTTTCTAGAGGCATTTTTTTGAATTTTTTACCCCTCGGGGGGGGGGACAGGATTTTTACAAAAATCCTAATTTTTCGACAACTTTTTCCACGAAATGACCCCCATACACCTATGAGTATTAAGTATGATTGCGAAACTATGAGTCATAGTTTCGCAATCATACTTAAGCGAACATTGAAGCGAAACCCCTATATTTTAAAATTCATACTATTTTCTTATAAGCAATGAATGTGAGCATATATGAATTTCGTATGCATATGCACGCAGAACAAAAGTATCAAAACTCCTCGTTTTTCGCGACTTTTCTAAGACGGACGCACCTTTTTTTATGTTTTTGATCTTCTCTTTTTCGAAATGTCGAAAAAATTCTTTGAAACGAAAAAATAAACAACATGGAATGTTTGTAAAATTTCGTATCTGTTCTTAATTGTTGCATTGTATTGGGACATACGAAAGGATTGGGCTTTTGTAGTTTCCATGGAATCTTTATTAAAAAAATGACAATTCTGGGGGGTTTTTCTATGCGAGGAATCAATTGTGTGCATATCCGAAGCCTGAAAACGCCTCCCTGACCCTGATTCAGGGAAAGGGGTAGGTATATTAAAATGAAAATGATCTAAAATTCGCCAGAAACCCGGCTGTCTAGGGGTTTTTCTTGGTTGGGAATCGATTACGCGCATTGTTAAGGCATGAAAAAATGATCCTAACATTGATTTAAGCGATTTTCATTATGAAACCTTTTAAGAGATTATAGGGTACATTCCCGTAGCTAAAATCAAAAAATTACTTCAGATTCGAGTTCTCTATGTCGAAACCCCCCCCCCCCCCCAAATCAGCAGATAGGAACTTATTGAACATTCGAATTCTTTACCCTTTGATCACACACGCAAAAATTGAAAAAAATTAAATTTGTTCGCGGCTCGACAATACACGCAATCGATTTCTTGCATAGAAAAACCCCAGAAGGGTCATTTTTATGACAATCCTACTACATTAAACGTGTAATGTCTGTGGGTTTGCACAGACGATCTCGGGAACGTGTTCCCCATATCGAAAAACCTCTGGATACAAAAATTCATGAGATTCAGACAATTTTTTGTTGTTGAAAATTCTAGTTTTTTTACCAAAGGGGACCAAGGCCTCTCTTGGTCCAAGGAGTAAAAAACTCTAATTTTCAAATTTGTTTAAAATTGTCTGAATATGGGGAACTCGAATCCGAAGAAATTTTCGGATTTCGTCCATTGGAAAGTGGAGAAAATTGTCTGTTGTCAATTTTCCTCTTTTTTTGATGTCGAAAATAATTCAAAATTTTTTAGGAATTTCATAATGGAAACAACAAGTGGTCCTCAGACTTCTAAGACTCAACCAGAATTAATCAATTTGGGCTATATTTCTTCTGGTGAAGATGAGGAAAAAGAATATTCTAACGATCCATATTCTTTTGCAATGGATGTTCCAAATGGGCCTTCTAAATTCTCTATGAAAATTCCATCCACTTCTAATGATACGGGAATTGGCTCATTGATTCGAGATGCTCCTACAAGCTCATTTAGTCCTCGAAATTGGAGTAGGTCATCATCAACTTCTGCATCTAATCTAAGGTTAGTATTGAGCAGAGGCGTATACAAGGGGCTGGGCTTTCTCCGAAATTTGCCCGATTTCAAAAATTCCGAACAAATCATTACTTTTTTGTTTCCCTCAGATTTTTTTCTAAATACGCTACTGGTGTTAAATTTTTGTTTGTTTATTTTACATCTTTTTTTAGCACCCCAACTAGTAAACCCGGAACTCCTAAAGATATTTTGCAATTAGCCGTGAATTCTATGAACAGTCCTCCAGATTTTAATGTGCGAAAAGATACTAGTTCAAGGCTTCCAGAAGATTTTGTGAGAGAAGTTGATTCGATTAAGCCGGGAATGGGAATGTTTTCGCAAAAACTAACTTCTATGGATAAGGAAGAGCCGAGCTCAAGTTCCGATTTATTAAAAGTGTCGATTCCAACTGCTACAAAGTCACAGAAAAGGAAACGTTTGAAGTAAGATTTTATTTCTCTGCTTCTCAATGAATTTTTTTAGGAAAGCATCGATGAATGTCCCCACGTTTGAAACAGATGCTCAGAAAGCTGAACAAGAGAGATTGGATAGGATTCAAAAAATGCGTGAATCAACGGTATTTTCTGATTTTATCATTCAATTTTTGACCTAACATTTTTTAGGGAAATTTTCAAGACCGAGCAGCTTATGAACCCCAAGTACTCTATCAATCGTTTCCAATCCAACCTAGTACTTCTAGAGGTGATTTGTTGTGCATTTTAAAATCTTTACTTGATTATGTTTGTAGAAAAATATGACGATGAAATCGTAGTTTTGGATGAAAAACCGGCTACGCCATCATCGGTTAAAAGAACTCGTGTTGAGGAAGAAGAACAGAATGTTGTAGTATTGTCTAGTGATGATGAATCTGAGATGAGACCAGGCCCTAGTACTAACTTTAATCAGCCTAGTTTATTTACATCACAACAGTTGCAAGTACGAAAATTTAGGGGTCATCTATAAATTATGTTTGTAATTCGCATAATTTTCTGTTTCTTTCAATTTTCTTCCTTTACGACCACACAGGAATGCACTACTAACAAACAATTATATAAACCTATGGCGCATTTATAAGCCTATAACACTTTACCGTTGAAATCCCAACGATACATTTTAAGCAAAATTAGAAGTATTATAGAGAGTAGAAGATTTCTAAAAAGGGCGGTGTGAGACTTGCGGACGGGACATTTGCGGACGAAACGTTTGAAAAGTTCAAATTTTTCAAACGTTTCGTCCGCAAATGTCTGTCCGCAAATGTCCCGTCCGCAAATATTTGTCCGCAAGTCTCACACCTCCCTAAAAAGCACTATGATTTTCATGTGAATGCAAGTAGAATCGCCTCTGGCGACCCTGGGTCCAAACAAAAATGCAACCGGAAAGCTAAAAATGCAGCAGGAAGAATAATATCATCAGTCTACAAGGGATCTCAGGCGGCTACTAGAGCTCGACCACCGTCTTCGATAGTTGTGGTCTTTGTTGACTACGTGAATCGCTACGTCGCACCACGGATTCACGACGAGAATTTATCTCATCGATCTACATTTTTAAAATTGCTTGCTGAAAATTCTGGGTTGCAAAAGGGAATGGGCAAAAAGAGCGACGAAAAAAGATGAGAAAAACGAAAAAATAGACAATTTTTCACAAAAATTTGGTCAAGATGGTGTTTTTTTTTGGAAAACCATCGAAAACTGATGAATTTCCATTTTTCAAATTTTTTTATCTAATCAAATAAGAACAACTTAAAAATTAAACTCAACAACTTAAACGCAATGAATAAATAAATTAACGATTGACCGGATAAAAAAAATAATAGCACCAGCGTGTTCCGCTTAAATTTTTACCCCTAGGGGGTGTGTTTCTATAAAAACTTTGGCCTTTGGATTCACGTTAAATGCCCCCCCCCCCCTATACCGTACAGCTTCACAATGTCTACTTGATTTGGGATGGGTCTCCTCTTCCTGTTTCACACTAGTACTATGCGAAACAAACAACTTATGGATGGCCCATTTGATAAAGATCGTTTTGATAAAAATCGCTATTTATGTTTTTTTAGCAAATGAGAATTGCTCAAATGCTGAAAACTCAGGGATTGAAATTACAGCAGCAGAAACATGAAATTCG
>JAQGCP010001964.1:0-11248 GCA_034699885.1 Acrobeloides thornei | reverse complement strand
ACTTTTTTGTTCGAGTTATAGCTTTTTGAGATATTTCAAATTTACTGCTATTTTTTACTGTTTTAGTGGAAAAGTATGGATTTTGCAAGGGTCAAAAGTACCAAAAATTTGTCGATTTTCAAAAATTTTTTGTTATAGTCTTGTAGAGCAACCCTAAAAATACTATTTAGCAAAAAAATTTGAAAGGGTCATACTTACCCCATTTTTTGAGGTCTTTTTTTTAAAATATGGCGGTCTCTAATGCCAAAAATATAAAGGCGGGAGTTTAAATCTAGTAGAGGGAAATTATGGTTGCGGAGATTTGGGGGCAGTGGTTGAGCCAGCATACCAAATTAAAATATGCCTATTATATGCTATATTTTTAGAATTTTGTATGTTTTTAGAGCGAAATAGCTGAAAAAGGCAAAATTATGAGTTGGGAAAATGGGGTGTCCTAATATCACCCCATTGAAAAATTCTATAAAAAAACCTATTATATCTTAGGGTTTTGCGTGTTTTTAGGGGCGAAAAGGTTGGAAAAAGAGGTAAAATAATGAGATGGGAAAATGGGGGAGTGGGGCTGTCCTAGAAATGGTGTATATGTTACAGGCACATTTGACTGAGTCAAATGTGCCTAGGCATATTTGACTCGACTATCAAATTAGATTCAAATCATTTAAATAAAAAGCCAATATATATTTTTTAGGCCTAGGTTAGGCCTAGGCTTAAGTCTAAGTTTAGGCTTAGGCCTAAGCCTATAATTTTCCAGTTATTTATCCCTATAATACACTTTATTAAAATATAATATTCACATATCACAGATGCCCAGATTAATCGTAACAGTTGTAAAAAAAAATCCAACAATCTTTAAAATATATTTAGAGTGAAATAATAATAATATACCATATATTAGTTAAAACTAAGTTCTAGGATGATTCGAAACCGATTTTGAAAGTGTCAAATATACGAATTTCGTGTTATATTGTATTTGTTGTGGATAATCCGTTTCGAAACATTCTAGAGCCTAGAAAGAGTTTAACCCATCAAAAAATTTCTTTCTTAGATCGTATTGAGTCAAATTTCTCAAAATGAATCCCATGATAAAAATTATGCGTTTAAGAGAAGCCAGATTTGTTCTTGATTAGGAACCGAAGCGATTTGCCGTTGTTCTTCAGAGTAGTGCTTTTGAACGAATAGATTGACATTTGTAAAAATATCGACAATGCCTTTTCGAATCGGCTGTAGCAGAATTTCTTCGGTTTCTTTTACTCCAATATAAAGCGAGAACGCTGCTCTCACCTAAAATTTGCATCGTGTGATCTTGGTCGTTTGATAAGGCTGCGTTCAAGCATATCAAAAAAGTTGTCAAAAAAGTCTAACTTTGCCTGAATTTCAATAAAATCATGTTTATTGAAACGATTGGTCATGAAGTATAAAATTGTATTGATTTTTTTGCTTCTCGATCAAGAAAATTTTATACTTCATGACCAATCGTTTCAATAACCACGATTTTATTGAAAATCAGGCAAAGTTACATTTTTTGACATGCTTGAACGCAGCCTAAAGCAAAAAAATAACTAAAATTGTCTATATCCGCCTAAAATTCTTACAGAAGGCCAAGTTTGTTTCAAATTTTTGAAAGCAATTGAAACATTGTCGTTCATCGATTTCGGATTTAACTTTTCATTCTTGCCGATGTCCAAACTTTGGTCCGATGTAGATTTAGCTGCTTCTTGAGCCTATTTTTTTTTACTACTTATAAATCACCACCTAGTTTACCTCGATTTGTTCGATTTCGAATAAAACTTCTGTCAAACTGCTCACAATTAAATCCGTGACGAAACGAATTAGTTTATGACAATGTTTCTTCAATTGTGCTTCAATGATTCGTCGACTATCTAATTGGAGCTCGCTCACTTGTACAGGGGTCTAGAAAAAATTTGTCTATAGGAATTTGAAAAAAACGAAGTTGCTTTTATATTTTAGGTAAACGATTCCCCGCATAAAATTATCCCCAGATGGATGCTTTCCAGGCGAAAATAGAAATTTTTTCGATTTTCGTGTCAATACCGAATCCATTCCCTGAATCAGGGTCAAGGAAGCGTTTTCATGTTTCAACTTTTACAATGTTCATTTTATGAAAATTTGAATTTTTCGAAAAATTCAATTTTTTCCAAAAAATCAATTTTCCACAAAAAATTCAATGCAAAAACCGATTTTTCTGCAAAAAATTCAAAAAAGTTTGTGTATTACAACGAAGAGCTTGTGACAAATTCAAATTTCAAACGCAATTTTCTCGAAAACTACAACGATTCAGAACATGCCGTAAAAACCAAAAATGCTCCATTTTTCATGAAATTTCCGAATATCAACAAAAATTGGCAACTTTTTTCCCCACTGGACTGGTGGTTGTTTAATTTCTCGATTTTTCTTACCGAAATCAAAAATGTCAAAAAGGCATTATTCGAGCTTAGCTCAAACCATCGACCTCGATTTTCTGTAAACAACTGTGTTGCCGAGTTTTTATATTTCGATAAATCCAAAGAATAATCGTATTGAGAAATAGCTTCAGAGCTACTAATAGAATCGGCTCTGGATCGAAGAGACTTGAGAGAAGCTCGATAAGGGCTGGTCTGTTCGCGGATAATCAACAAATGTTTCACGATAAACAGCTCAGCATCAAGAGATCGCCCGATGGATTTCACGGTGGCTTTTGCTGAAAAACTTGTTGATTGATTATTTTTCAAATACGGGGAACACCTGGATCAATAGGAAGAGCTCGGATTTTCTCGGCCGCTACCTCCAACGATTGACAACATGCTTCCAGAAGCTCCTTGGCAATACTCACAAAAACAGCCTGATCTAGACATTTGTATAGTTTACTCAAACACATTATCGTTCGGCGCACTGTTGGATACCAAAGACAGTGGAGATCGATCGCCGATGTTGACGATTGTTTCGATAGTTGGGGCGGACTACTTTTGTTTTCTGGCGACGCTGCCGAACTTTCTTTTTCAATATTTTTCATCATCAAGAGGCGTTCGGGGTAGGAGAGGTCGCCGGGTGCTGGGCGATATTCAAGAATATCGGATTGTGCAAAAAGTGAAGTTCTAAAATAGACAATTTAGTGATTGGCTCCAAGTTACACAAAGTGATCATGAAAGTTATATCTATCACATGGCTTTAACCCCAAAAAGTAGACTGACCCTTTAACGTTATCAAAATTTACCTATAAACAATCCTCTCAACAATATCACCAACCAATTCACTCATTACCAGAACGAAACCGCCGCGCGGGTTCATGAAAGATTCCGCCTCGTCGGTCATCATTGACATAAGCATGCCACATCGCTCCTCGATCATTTCGACCTTCAACAGAGCGCAAAGTTGCGCCAACGTTTCCAAATGTTGGTTGTGAATAATGATCGGCCGAAGGGTGTCGTACAAAACTCGGCACATGTTCTCAATGAAAGCGTCGAAAGAAGCCGAAGTTCGTTGCCAGAATTGCTGGGTGGTTGGTGAAACTGGCGGCGAAGGGGTATATGATCTAAAAAAAAAGTTATTTTTTGTTGAAAAATTAAAAAAAATGAATATTTTCAAATTCGCAAAATCGAAAAAAGTCGCATTTTTGTCTCAAAAAAGACTAAAATTAAATGTTTGGCAAACAAAAATCGTATTTTTTCATTCATTTTTGTGCAAAAATAGCCATTTTGATTATTTTTAGTGAAAAATGATATTTTTTATAGAAAAATGAACATTCTCCCAAAAATTTTCAAGAAAAAAATTTAGCTCTTCACACTCACTTCATTCCTACCGATCCTTCCGTGCTAACAACAAAAAATTGCTTGTACAACCGAAATTCATCGTCACAAAGGCGTAGCAAGAACGAACACCCATCTCTGGTCAACGTGCACGAGCTATCCTTGTGCTTTTGTGTCAATTGCAGTACAGTTGCATTTACGACTGGCTGGAGAAGCTGTTCACGGATTTGAAAATACTCTTGCTCACATTCTAACACCATAGCCTGGTATTCGGGATACTCCGCGAAATACTGATGTGCTAAAGCGAAGGAATTCCTAAAAAAAAATACATTTTCAAACATTTTATAAGCACAACCAGACCCGGCTCCACCCCAAATCCGACCGAAGGCTGAAAAAATATATGGGTACCCCTTGTTTTTGCTCAAATTTTTGAAAAAATTCTAATGGTCTCCATGATTTTTCACCAGAATTGTCCAAATTTTCCCATTTTTTCAACAAAAATCTGTAATTTTTCACCAAAAAATTTCATTTCTGAGCATTTTTCTGGGGGACCCTTGTGATTTTTTAAAGTTTTTGGTTGGGGCCCCCCAAAAACTTCGGAGCTCGTACGGCCCTGGGGCACAACATACCTAACACTATTGGCTTTGACACCAAAAACACCATAGAGGAGAGCAAACGTGTCATCGTCGGTGAATGCCAACCCAGTGTTTGTTTTAGCATTGGATGATAGATAGGATTGAGATTGTCGTTGCAACACATCATCTCTACACATTTCAAGGTCGGAAAGTGCTCCAACTTTAATGGCAGTCAACGCTCTAAATGTATAGAACATTTTTTTCAATCTTTGGAGCTACTACACAATAGAGGGGGGAGGGCACCCGCGTGAAAATTTTTGCTGGAAACAGGGGGCGAAAAGGTGCCATCACCCATAACCCAGGGTGGATCACCCAAATCACCCATTGGATGAATCACCCACAATCACCCATCACCCACTAGTGGGTGATTCACCCAGTGGGTTGATGGGTGATTCACCCATGGGTAATAGGTGATGCCATCCACTGGGTGGGTGAATTTTGGGTGCTATCACCCATTTTTTCGCCCCCTGGCTGGAAAAGATCCCTCTAGGGGTATGGTTCAATCTTCCTAGAACCTTGAAAAATTATTTACTTGCTTAAGCATTGTTCATATTTATTCAAATATGCTTCAGATTCTCTATGCTCTGGGTGGGATTTTAAATATGTGATACATTCATTAATACTGGATAAGATTTGTGTAAACAAAGTGCCTGTAGTAGATAGCTTGGATGTTTGAAGTTTCTAAAACAGATGTTCGGGGTGCAAATTATAGGTGTCCAAACAGGGATGAGTGAGGGTAGGTTCAGATGCCGGGTTGGGTCAGGATTAGTTAGTACTTGGCTTAGACTTTTTTAGTTCCTTTTTTAGAAAGTACTAACTAATCCTAATCCTTCCCCCGGGTCCCCAAAAAGTGAAAAATTTATCTTGGTCCTCTAAGTTTTTTGTTGAAAATTTTTTGAGCAAAAACATAAGGGGAGGACTAAGGTGATTTTTTTCGATTTTTTCAAAAAATGCCGGGTTGGTCCCTATTTTTAGCCTTTTTGCTGGATGGTTAAGGGAGAGACTACCCTCCCCTTGGCCACCTGTAATGCAATTCTTCAAATTGCCCCAACCTTCATGATCCAATCATATTGTTGATAATAGTGTAAATTAGTTTTGATTTGTTCATTCCCTGCGGCTAATTGCGTTTGCTGGGACATCATTCGATCACAGGCATTGTGTAGAGATGAAGTTTTATCTGTCACTGCTATGTATTTTTCTTTTAGTTCTTTCAACGACTAAACAGGCTAATTAACTAACTTCATTTTATGAGATGAAAGTTACCAAAAAATGACACAACCCTTGGCCACCGGCCAAAAATATGTGAATTTTGAACACGAAAATACAATTGTTCATAGTTGATAAATTTTTCTCCTTTGTCACAATGAACACAATATTATCGTGCTCAAAATTCACATATTTCTATCCAGTTACAAGGATTGTCACTTTTTCTATAGTCGAAAAAAATTTTTTGGTTACCACGGAACTTTTAAACATGTACATTAAAACGAAAAGAAACGTGGATCCTAATATTGATTTTTATATGCATCTCTGCGTGGTCGTATGGCGGGAATCAGGATTAGTACTAATTTGGCTTGGGCTTTTTTAGAAAGTACTAACTAATCCTGATTTTCCCGCCATACAACCATGCAGGGGTGCATCAAAAAAGCTATAAAAGGATCCACGTTTCTACGGGATGATAAAAAGTTCCGTGGTAGCAAAAAAATTTCGACTACAACTTGTGTATCCCTAACCAGCATTAACAGCACTACGTACTTCATCACAAGTCTTATGCTGATCCATTAAAGAAGTAATTTTTGCCATACATTTTCTCAAATCCAAAACTTGTTCGTTGTCGACCAAATCTATTAGCTCTTCCTCTTGATCATATAAAGAATTCAATGTTTCATAAAGAGCAGTGGCAGAGAAAAATTCTTTTGCCGGTGGTTGGGCCTCTCTGCTAGCAAGGTCTAGAAAGATTTTTTACTTCAAAAAGAGCAAACTTTTTTCAAACATAAACTGGAAACCGAGAAGCATTTTTGCGCAAAAATAACATCGCCAACGTGTTTGCCGCATAAAATTATTCCAAGGGTCATTTTTGAGAAAATTTCGAAAAATAAAATTTTTGACCACATGTTAAAGAGCCGAAGTAGCTCCCAAAATTCGATATGTGTAAGATCGATAAAAAATTGTCACTCTTATAACTCTGAGCCTCACTATAAACAACTTTAATTAGACCTCTAAAAATATTACTTTCATGAGAATCCGACTTTTCAAACAAATAATTTTCCGCTTTTGCAGCTAATAACTCAACCGTTTTCTTGTGAAGATTTTGAAACATCTTTCTCAACAGAACAATATCAACCTAACAAAATTTTGCTAATCGTTTTAAATCACTTAAAATATTTGCAATTGTAGTCTTCAACGTTTAATGCAAGCAATATTCAACTATTTTTTAAAATTTTTATTGTACACGAAACAAAACATCTAAGATAAAAACAATGAACAGGATAAATAAGAGACAACAATATTTGAGCTATACTGAACTGGGCCACTAGTTTGCTTTGGCCGGTCGACGATTTCTTGGAGAGCTTGGCTTAGGTGATTTTTTCTCGAGATATTCCGTTGGGATCCATTCAAAGTCAACTTCGTTTTTATTAGTTCCAACTTCTTCGGTGGAGCTGCTCGTCCAGCTAGATGTGGATTTGCGAGTGAACTATAAAATGGAATTTACTTCGCTACCTACATCTATTCAGCTTACCCTAGACAAAAAGTGTTGACCAATCACCAACAAGAGCACAATAAGACCCGCGAAGACGAGGTATAAGAAACCCCTAAAATGAAAAAATGACTAACAGAAATTTTTTCACACATACGTTTCAGTGTTGAAAGATGTTTCGTCTTCGACAATGTTGACAGTTTCATTGAAGACGGTGTGCACGAAAGTTTGACCTTCCTAAAAAAATTTTTCAACATAAAATCTATTCGCAACTTCTGATAAAAGGATGAGCCAAAAAAACCGTACTTGTGTTTTTTGGTGAAAATTTTTCAAAAATTTTTTTCCTAAAAACACCTATAAGGGGTATTTTCATGAGATTTTTGAAACTTTTTCGCCAAAAAAAACGCAAAAGTATGTTTTTTGGCTCATCCTGTAATCCTACCTGATCTACATATTGCAATTCAACAACTAATCCCAATGGTCGTCCGATAAAAGCATCCGATGGAATGAAAGCATAGTCAAAAGTGGCTTCTTGTTTTGGTGGCACCACTCGATTGTATCTCGCTGCGGTATACTAAAAATGAAAGGATGCCATCTGGGGCCAATTGTGCACATCAGAAAGTGGAAAATGTGTTCAAAATTCGCATATTTCCTTCTTACTTATGCACAATTGGCCTATGAGGGCCAATTTTTTGTTATTATAGTATTAAAGTGAAAAGTCGAAATGCGATTTTTCGACTTTTAACTTCAATACACAGGCCCTTCTGCGCAAGAGATGCTCAGAAAATGAAGATTTTTGTAAAAAAATTTACTTTTTTGTTGAAAAAATGAGAAATTTTGGTGAAAAACTTGAGTTAAAGCAACAAAATTTTCCATTTTTTCAATCAAAATCGTCAATTTTCTAAGCATCCTCCTTTGGCGTTCGTCAGCTCATCCGAACGAGTGCCCAAAATTCGCATATTGTCTTTGAAAAAATGGTCACTTTTTTTAACTTTGAGCATCACTCCTATAGGAGAAAATTGACTAAAATTCCTACATTCTGAATATAGTAGCTGAAGTCCATTGGGTAACGGAAAGACGTCTCGGCAAAGTTAATAATGAAGTCCTTTTCACCGCGATTAGCAAATCCAATCAAGTACTTCACAATCTTGCCCGCAATCAAGTCTGAAAACGTGGATTACAGGGAGTATAAAAAATTGAATTTTGGGCAATTTTTTCATGTTTTTCGATCCAAATTTTTTTTTCAAAAATCCTAAAAATGACCCATATAAAGGTAATTTTATGCGGGGAATCGATTGCGCGCATTCCCGAAGTGTGAAAACGCTTCCTTGATCCTGATTCAGGGTAGCGTATTGATGGGAAAATGAAAAAAATTTGGATTTTGACAGAATACCCGACTACCTAGTGTTTTTCTATGCGGGGAATCGATTGCACGAATTCCCGAAGCTTGAAAATGATTCCCAGATCCTAATTCAGGAAAGTAAGTGTGTATATAAAAGCTAAAAATACTAATTTACACACTTACTTTCTCGAATCAGGGAAGCGTTTTCACACTTCGGGAATGCGCAATCGATTTCTCGCATAAAAAATGCTAAATAGTCGGATATCCTGTCCAATTTTTTTCATTTTCGCATCAATACGCTACCCTGAATCAGGATCCGGAAGCATTTTCAAGCTTCGAGAATGCGCGCAATCAATTCCCCACATAAAATTACCCCTATATGGGTCATTTTTAGAAAAAAATTTCGATCGAAAACATGACAAAATCGCCAAAATTCTGGTTTTTTTCGATACATACTGTAGATAAAAATAGACAAAAATAGGTACCTCGTGAATTTTCAGGTGTTGTAAAAAGGAATGAAACTTGTGCATCTGGCGCAGGCCCAACTTTTTGTTCATCTGTAGCCGGTTCTTTTTCAAGCACATCCTAAAAAAGGATGTAGTTTTATTACTGGATAATGGGGTCTTGATTTTGGTTAACCAATGCCTATACCTGAGCCGTTCCGTGTTTGGCTTGAGTGTCATCCGTTTCATCTTCGACTTCACCATCTGCTGGATCGTCAGCACGCATTACATTAGCTAAAAAATTGGAACTACTACACAATAGGGGGGCCACCCACGTAAAAATTTTTTTCTGAAAACGACACCTCTAGGGGTAAAAACATGCGGGAAATCCGAATTTGACGTTTAACGAAGCGAAAAAATGCTTCCTTGATTCAGGGAAGGCATGTGTATTGAAGCGAAAACTCGCAAAAATGTGATTTTGAATGCAATTTTTCGACTTTTCCTTCAATACACAGGCCTTCCTGAATCAAGAAAGTCTTTTTTGCTTCGAAAATGTCAAATTCGGATTCCCCGCATGTTTTTACACCTAGAGAGGTCATTTTCAGACAAATTTTTCACGTGGGTGCCCCTCCCTCCCTATTGTGCAGCTACAAACATTCAATTAGTATCCTAGAAGTGTATACAAACCTGATAAAAGCAATAAGCCGAATACAATAAAAAGCCAAGGTTTCATCATTTCTAAAAGAATAGTAGTACTTTACTAGTTACGAGCAGAGCTTTTACGTAAAATGAAGGACAAAAATGATAATGTATTTTGGCGAAATAATAAACAGCCAACAAGAATGTCTTTCAACTGATATTCAAAAGTAAGTAAGAAAATGAATGCAACGAGCTGCAAAAACTTTCGTTTTGATACGAAATGCGCTTGAATTGTTAAGGTACGCACTAATTCATTCGAACATAAAATGAAAAATTTTGTTGAACAAATAGCAGATTTTGTTGAAAAAATGAAAATTTGGACAATTTTGGTGAAAAATCATAATGGGGGAGAGGGGGGGACCATTAGGAGTTTTTTTTCAAAAATTTTGAGCAAAATCATAAGGGGGACCATTACAATTTTTCTATTTTTCAAGTCCAAGGGGTAATTATCCCGAGAAAGCGTACTAGGCGTGCACCTCCCTTTAAAGGGGGCGTAATGTATTTCTCGAAAAATCGAAAAAATTTTCCGATTTTATTCTAAAAATCGACTTTTTAGGGTAATTTCTAGGCGAAAAATCGATTGTGCGCATTTTCGAAGTGTGAAAAAAAATTAAGTTTGACCCTGAAAATCAGGGTAGAACTGCGTCTCGAGTCGAACGCTCTAATCACCGGATTTTTTTAGAAAACAAAATTATTGGAAAAAAATTTATTTTCGATTTTTTAGCCCAAAAATAGTGAGAATCACGGTTTTTTAATTGCTCCCACATTTCAAAAATTCGCAAAAAAATCAAAAATAATTTTTTTCAATAATTTCGTTTTCTAAAAAAATCCGGTGATTAGGACCTTCGATTGAGCTATCGGGCGATGGAAACGGATTTAAACTCGATTTTTGGCGAATTTTTGAAGTGTGGAAGCAATAAAAAACAACCTGTATACAGGGGGGGGGGGTAAAAGTCCTCGCCAAAGGGCAAGGTTAGCAAATATTTTATTCCTTGGCGAGGACTTTTTGCATCTTTGCGAAGACTTTTGCCCCTCCCCCTTGTAAACTCTTAGTTAATAAGATTTAAGGGATTTTTAAACTTCACCCCCAAAAATACAGGGGTTAGCTTAGAGGCATTTTGTAGTGTAGCTAAATTTTTTTATGGCTCAATTTAGGTCATCTTGACGAAAGCATGCCAATTTACTTTGTAACAGATTTTAACAAGGTCATTCGACTCCCTTGACACCCGGGGACTCTAAACCAAAGCTAAACAAAGCACAAGGTCAATCGCCCCGGGTCTGTGACAAAAAACTTTTGATGAAAATGCTCATTTTTACAGCTGTTTTAGTACAATTGAAATACGACTCCTGTTTATAAAGCGTTAAAGTACATAACGTGTTAATAGTTTAAATTTTATTTAGAAATATTCAAGGTGGGCCAAAAAAGTGGATTTTTGGGACCCGAAAATTTATTTTTCTAAGGGTAATTTTATTCGGGGAATCGATTGCGCGAATTCCCGAACCCTGAAAATGCTTCCCTGGACCTGATTCAGAGAAAAAATTGGGTTTTTGAAAATCGATTCTCAGCATGAAATTACCCCCAGAAATATGATTCTAAGGGAGAAATTTCAAAATTTTTCGATTTTCGCTTCAATACACACATCTATTTCCCTGAATCAGAGTCAAGAAAGCATTTTCACGCTTCGGGAATG
>JAQGCP010001963.1:0-11253 GCA_034699885.1 Acrobeloides thornei | reverse complement strand
GGAAACTCCAAATCTGAACGAGTTTTTTGGGTTTTAATAGAGGTTTGACTGTATCTAAAAAAGTTTCGAAACATCAAGTTTCGAAATATCAACTTATCTTTTTTTTAACTCTATAATCGTCTCGAAATATCAAGTTTCGAAACATCAACTGACCTCGAAACTTTGCTTTTTCAACATTTTATTTTCGACGTTTTAAATTAAAAACGAATTCCTATAATTTTCGTGTTTTGCATTTTTTATTTACAAGGTGTACGAAAATGATCAAACCCCCTATACTAACATATATCCAGATACTTTTTTCACCATAACTTTTGATAGGAACCACCGTACGCCGAGATCTTTGCATCATTTTAAAGCTACGAACGTGAACTTTAAAAAGACATCAAGTTTTCGATGTATAGATATTCCATAGCAAAAGTTATGGTGAAAATTATTCAACAATAGGGGGTCGGATAATTTCTGCACACTCTGTAATTTTATTTTTACATGACGATAATCTCTTTCCCCTAGATAATCCCTTTATTCCAAGAAATTATACCACACTTTGTTATCTACTTTTCATCCACATATGATCTTAGGCTTCCATTAGAAAACATCATTTTATAGAGCAGTCAAAAAAGGGCCTTTTTTGCGATTTGTGAGCGATTTAAAAAAAAGTATAGGGTTATTTTGGTGAAAATTTTTGAAAAAATTGCTCAAAAATCGTAAAATTGCTCCTTTTTTACTCACTTTGTATTGTCTTCTTCTCTTTTCTATACACTTATCGAGCCAAAGAGAGTCCAACTAACGAAAACAAAACCTGCGTAAGGCACGTGGGAATATTATCGACCCACCTTCCATCTTCCATCAAATTACATAAATTATAGGAGAATAGGAATTCCCCATAATAGCACATTTCTTTATATATGGCAATACTTAATAGGCTATTATGCCAAATGGAACGTGTTTTTGAGGAATTTCGCAGAATATGTTCTATAGGTTATTTTTGTGGGGTATAATCCGATTTTGATAGAAAATTGAAAAATGAACGCGTTAAGAAAATTTGGCTGAAAAATTCAATTTTATGGAACTCTTATGTTAGCGTGTTCTGGTTAGGCTTAAGAATTTTAAGACAACTTTTACTCATTTTAACACTCAAATTGTCAAGCGCGCCAAACGTTTATTCCAGTGCAGTTTTTTGAGTTAAACACATTGCCGCAAAAAACTTTTTGAAAAAAACTCACTTTAGATGGGTCTAGAGCCCCATCTTTACAGATACCCTTTTAGAAAAATATCTTTTTAGTATTTTGAGCATATCTCCTCGTAAGAATTGTTTTGAGAGATGGTTGACCACTCATTTGAAAGGAAGAGTCTGCCCTACAACTTTTATCGAAACACCTCTAGAAAGTTTTCGCTTCAATAAAAAGTTATTCGCACATCTTTCAAAATACTCGGATTTTTTGGCCGGATTTTTGACAAAGATCGAATTTTTAGGCCCGATTACGGGACTTTTTGTCAAGGACAGTTTCGATGAAAGTTGTAGCACAGATTCCCAGGAAAATTTTGGTATATTTTGTTTGGCTGTTTGTTAATAATTTGACTGAGTTATGGCCATTTTATTCCTGAAAAATGGTCATTTTTGATGTTTTTAGTCTCATGTCGTGCTCTACCTATGACATCTTTATAAAGTACATTTTAAAATATTCATATTCCCACATTTTTCTTTCATTGGCTTTTAAAAACGAGATAATCCCTTCTTTTCAGAAATCCTCTTCGAATTTTTATTCAAACATCCTCTCAAAATTTAGGTCAACTTTTTTTGTTTTTCTTGTTCCTGTTAACTTAAAGTTTGATTGTGCAGATTCTCTTTGATAATGTCCTTTGTTGTAAAGTTGTTTGAAGTAGACAAAATTTTCCATTTTTTAGCCAACGACATAGGCTTGATTAATGAGCATATTAATTGCTAAAAAAACTTCTACCTTTCAATGTAAAAAAAGTTCCACATATCAATGCGAAAATACTCAATAATACAGAGTGGCGCAAATGAAACCGGCCACCAGAATTCATATATCGAGGGTTCCAGAAATCTTTTTTCGACAAAATTTTTTTCAGAGTTAGGAAAGAGTGTACGATTAAATCAACAATTTTAATAGTAATTCATGTTTTCGTGTCAATATCCAGATTTTTCAAAATCTGGATCATAGATGGGCAAGGGGTGGCACCCCCTGACCGACACACTCAAAATGGAAAAATTAAGGAGAGACCGCCTCAAATTTGACTTGGATTCTTAAAAAGGCTGTCGAAAGATACCTTCAAACTCCGTTCAAAACGAATCATAGATTTTTACGACAGCCGTAAAAGTTTACGACATTTCAAAAAATCTTTTCTTACAAAGAACACGTCCAAACTCAGTCTTGAAATTGTTGACGAGACCTACATAGTTTTGTAGAGCATACCCGACTTGTCGTTAAAATGAAAAAATTAGCTGTTGAAAATCTATCCCTGAGGAGATATGAGCTAATTAAAGTTGTAATTAGTTAGGTTATTTATTTGGTTATTTTCAAAACAAATTTAACAAATGGCTTAATGGCTAGGGCGTTGCGCTTCCGTTTTAAAATCTCAAGTTCGAATCCATCCGAAGGAGAAATTTTTTGCCTTTCAAAATTTTTGAATCCAAAAAAATTTATCCTTTGGGTGGATTCGAACCTGGGGCTTTAAAAGAAAGAGCAAAGCCCTAGCCATTAAGCTATTGCTAAAAGTAACTTTGATAATAAAAACTTTATGTTTTAAAGAAAAGAACCGGGAGACATATTTCAATTTTTTTCGATATGATCCAGCATTGTTTATGTTGTTTGGTAATGAAAAAGCGCTTTTAGTGATAAATTTCTTGTATCTTAATAATAACTCTGAAAAAATTTTTTTGTCGAAAACGTATTCCTCGGGCCCTTGATATATGGATTGTGGTGGCTGGCTTCATTTGCGCCACCCTGTAGAAAGATTTTAATCTCTTTTTATTTTATCATTATTAATACAAAAATTGTTATTTTTGCTCTTGAACATATACAATGAAAAAAAAATCAATAATAACCATTCATCATTCTCGATAAACATTAACCGTTCTTCTTCTTCTTTCCGACCAAAAATTTTCGGCAGTATGAAAACAGGTCATAATGATCCTGTACTGAAATATTTTCGCCTCTTTCTTGTGATTTACTTTTTTATTTGCACATTACTTTTGAAATATTGTTTATGTGCACGGCAATTTACAGATTAGGGAACACAAAAAAGGTTTTTACTTAAAACTAATCAATTTTGTAATAAAAAGTTGATTGTTTCGGCATTTTTTATCAAATTTTTATAGCATTTTTTTATAAAAAATTAATGTATTGACTTTTGATTTTTCAACGAAAAATTTGTGATAAAAAATTGTTTTTTTTTTCAGCATTTTTGGCCTAAAAAATTAGTGTGCCCTTATCTTTTGGTGATAAAATAATTGAGTTGGTTTTTGTGCTTTTAAAAGTTTTGACTAAAATATCAACAAAAAAAATGCTTTTTAGAAAAAATTTTAATATGCACTTGTTGTTTTTGGTTTCAATTTTTGTCACGCGATTTCGTACAGAAACAAACTTCGTGAGTAAATATATAATTTGACTTATGAAAATGAAAAAATTTCGGCGACAGTAGTAAAAATCGATCATAATGTCGCAGTTGGTGGCATTCGTGTACACCCCATCCTCCCCCCATAGGTGGATAAGGGGATCCACTTTTCCAACAATTTGCGGGAGGGAGGTCAACCCCCAAAGTGCGTGGGGGGGGGGTCAATTTTTTTATGGTTTTGCCCAAAATTTGTTATTTTTCAACAAAAAGTGTTTATTTTTTCAAATCTTCACTGAAAATGCCATTTTTCATCATAAATCATCAAAATTTTGCTTTTAGAATAAAAATGCAATTATTGTTTTAAAAATTTTCAAAAGTGAACCCCTCCCCCCAAGTTTTGATCTAGCGCCGCCCTTGGGTGGGATCTTTTTTATAAAAATTTTTTTGATGCAGCTGAGTTTGAACCTATGTATTTGAGCAAGAAAGCCTGCAGAGCCACTTACTGCGTCATTAGATCAATTTTGTCCGTTGTCGTCAAAAACAGAGTTGTCCAAAAAACTGGATGTCTGCGCAATTTGTTACACAAAATTTCAAGTTTTTTAATTTTTACCAAAATAACCTCTAAAATGGGGTTTCCTATGCGAAAAATTGATTGATCGCATTCCCAAACCTTGAAAACGCTTCCCTGATTCAGGGAAGAGATTTGTATTGATGCGAAAATATGCAAATTCGGGGAAGCGTTTTCAAGATTTGGGAGTACGGGCAATGGATCTCTCGTATAGAAAATCTGGAACTACTTCGTCTTTTATACCCAGGAATGCCAAGAACATTTGTTCAAAATCAGAAAATCTGGCTTCAAAAATCAGAAAATGCGAATAATTTTCCATTATATTTTTTATAAATTTGAAAAATTTCGCATCTCAAAAATCAGATTTGATACTGAAAAATCAGAATTTTGCCAGATTTGACATCTCAAAATCAGCACTTTTCTGAAAAATCATTTTAGACTAAATTCAATGAGGTATAAGAGCCGAAGTAGCTCCGAAAATCTCTAATATGTTATTTTAGTGAAAATTGAAAAAATTTGAACAAATCGCTCAAAAATCGTCAAAATCCAGTTTTTGGGGACATCCTTTTTTCATTTTCAACCTCATGCCCTTTATTCAAATTTTGAATTTTCTACACACATTAAAACGAATTTTTTCAAACGATTCTAGATTAATTTATTTATGTAAATTCGCATCTTCTTTTTCTTCTTTATTTATATATTTATGGAATCCAGGAATCCATGGCCGTATCGATGGCGACAAAAATTTTGGTTTGAATTTTTTGCAATTTCTTTGAATTTTTAGACTTTTATTAAAAAATTTTTTGTTTTGTATAAGTTTTATGGCAATTTTTATGACAAACAAAATTTAACGTTGGCACATGACACAGAAAATAATCCTTTTATTGTATAGGAAGGTTTGAAAAAATTTTTGCTTACTATTGATTTTGTTATCATTGATTTGGATCAATCACAAAGTGAAAATTGTTTATGAAAATTTTTTGGATTTTTTCAATGAAAAGAAAAATTCGAGTTGTAAACTTTAAATGTTTACTAAGCCAGTTTATTTTAATAAAGATAAGAAACAGGTTGTTTTAGTAAGTTTTTGATAGGAAAAAGAGTGTATTTTACCCCTAAAAATGGTCAAAATTGGTCGTTTTCCCTTAAAATGATCAAAAATTGGTCGCTTTCCCTTAAAATGGTCAAAAATTGGTCCTTTTACCCCTAAAAATGTCAAAAAATTAGCCTTTTATTTCCTAAAAATGGCCAAAATTAGTCATTTGCCCTTAAAATGGCCTATTTGAATAGAGTATAGATTATAGGGTGATCCACGGGATTCTTTACAACAGACTTTTATTTTTTGGCGAAAGTCACCTCGTTTGATGCACGTTTAGCCTACCTAACTTTTAAAAAAATCGCATCGAAAAATCTTTTCGGGTAACCAAGGTATTGATAAAAGTCTGATGTAAAGAATCCCGTGGATCACTCTGTAGCGGCTGTTTTTGTAGAATTTTTTTATTGAAAAAATGAAATTTTTAAAAATTAACAAATCATCTTAACATCTCTTTTTAGATGGACCGTTATGAAGTCAAAAATACAGATACATTGGAGGGCATTGCGGCGTCGCATGATTGTACTGTGGGCGAATTGGTGAAACTGAACAAATTACACAGTCGTATGGTAATTTGGATTTTTATTGAAAAAAATTGTAAATTTTTTTCAAAATTTAGGTCTTTCCCGGGCAGAAAATCCTTGTCCCCAACTATCCGGATGATGTGTTTAGCAAAGAAAATGAAGATGCGAAAAATAAAAATAATAACAAGCCGAATAATTTGAGGACTTTATCTGCAACTGAACCTCCGAGTAATAATTCAAAATTTTTCGTAAAAATTAGTTAAGTAGCTATTGGGGGAGGGGGTACCCTGTTGCTAAAATTCGATAAAATCTTGTCAAAATTCGTCAAAATTTTTTTAACATTTATCAAGATTTTGTTAAATTCATCAAGATTTTTCCAAAATTCATCAAAATTTTACCAAAAATTCGCCAAAATTTTGCCTAAATTCGTCATAATTTTTTCAAAATTTGGCTAAATTCGTCATTTTTCTAAATGTTAGATGCTATTCGAGGTCCAGGCAGAGCAATACCAGCTCATTTGGCATCAGAAAAATCTCAAAATCAGCATTTGTTATCGAAAACTCAAAGTGTGCCAGTCAAATCTAATAGTTTGTACAGCAGCAAAGACGAGTCCGAAGATACCGAATGTTTGCAAAGATTTTTGAAATTGAGGGTAAAAATTAACTGCTCATTTTTTGGCAAATTTTTTTTAAATCATAAAATTTTCAAAATTCGCACATTTTAGGTAAAACATATCACCGAATCAGATGGCACAGTTACCGGCACCTTATTAGTAACTCCAAATTGCCTTATGTATGATCCTGATATCAGCCATCCGTTGGTCAAAGAAAATGGATCTGACCTCTATGGAATGGTGGCAAAGTAATTTTTTTCTCCATTCCCCCCTCCCCATTCACTTTTTCCCACTCTTCTCCACACACCGCCTTTATTCCGCCCCTCATTTTAACTCCATTTCTATATTTTTTAGCATGGAAGACCTCTTATCCGTGTGTATGTATAAGCATATAGAAAATTTAACCGGGGAACGACCAAAGAACAAATCGGATATGTATAATCCGGATAGTCAAAAGGATCTACGTACGGAATCTGACACCAAATCTGATGCCGCTAATTTGCTAATTGGAGAAGAAAATGTGTCGAAGACAACAAGTTTCGAGGAAGCAGAAAGACATGGATCCGTGTTTACGAGTATAGATGAGCCCACGGACACAGGTTCGAATATAATTAATGAGAAATAGGGGATGGGTCGAGTAGTTTGTTAGTAATTATGGTCTGTTCGATGAAGTTCTGCCGAGAAAAAGTTCTTGCCCCTAGCGGGATCGAACCCTCGACTGTATGGCTCAGTGGATAGTTTTTAAATAAAAATGAAAGGCAAAAATCCTCGTCCAATTTTTAGAGATTTTCCTTTAACAATTTTTTCAATCGCTCAAAATTCAAAAAGGGTGAACAAATTTTTCATCCCTGGTGGGATCGAACCCCTATCATTTGTGCGCAAAGTGAGACGCTTGCCACTTTACCATGAATGTTTTTTTGCCTTTGCAGGAAATGCTCTATAACTATTTTAGGAGTTGTTTTTACTGGCGGAATAGATGAATCCGAGCTAGAACAACAAAAAAGTGATTTAGCAAACGAAAAAGTTCAAGAGAAGGGAAGCAACTCTATATCGATAGGTATCTTTTTTGAAAAATTTAAATTTTCCATAAAAAAATCACAAAAATTAAGGTTCTACAAATTTGTCTTCTTCCGATCAGATGCTGCCCTCAATTGAAGAGGAAGATCATAAAAGTGCCTCCCACCCAGAAATTTCACACCCTCCAAACGATTTGAACATTGTGACTCCGAAAAGGAGGACTGTGTCGGGTAAGAAATCAGATTTATAGTCCATGATTAGGATCACGCAAAAAAATTTTATGCATTGGAAATACGCTCAATCAATTTCCATAGAATTTGATTGAGCGTATTTCCAATGCAACCATAGAAATTCGAAATTTAGTTCATTTTCACTTCAATACACCCATCCCTTCCCTGAATCAGTGTCAATGGTTATAAAAAAACGTGAACAACTTCAGCATTACATACCATTTTAGACTTGACATCCGAAAAGAAAACCCCAATAGAAGAAGTAACCGGACAAGATATCGGCTCATCCGCAAAAGTAGCAAAAACTGACGCCCAACGACCTAGAGCGAGCTCCGACTTACAACCTTCCACTAGCCTAGACTCTGGAGAAAATGCACAACGAAACACTTCCCCATCAAGATTTTCGAGATATTCACCCAACATGGCAAGAAGATCTTTCGGCAGGCTTGGAAGAACCCTAAGCGCCAAAGCAACCACTATCAAAGATACGGTCAAAGATGGAGCACAAACGGTAGCGTCAGGAACCCAAAAAGTAGCCCAGGGTGTTGCATCAGGGACTCAGAAAGTAGCTCAAGGAGTTGCAACTGGTACACAAAAAGTTGCTCAAGGTGTTGCAACTGGAACTCAAAAAGTTGCACACGGCGTTGTTACGCACACCAAATCTGCTGCAGGTATGAGAATTTCAAAAAATCGAGTCAAACAAATTGTTTGTTAGATCATATTCAAACGGGTATTCAAACAAGTG
Source organism: Acrobeloides thornei (assembly GCA_034699885.1). NCBI lineage: Eukaryota > Metazoa > Nematoda > Chromadorea > Rhabditida > Cephalobidae > Acrobeloides > Acrobeloides thornei. The sequence goes on along the minus strand of JAQGCP010001963.1, from coordinate 2,890 downwards.
CCAAAGTCGTCGCATCAGTTCCAGGAAATGTGATTGGTGTAGGTGCGGAATTGGTGAATGAAACAAAATCTGGTATGCTGGAAGTCTATGATACGCTGTTTAATAGTGAAGTAAGATATGAATTAAAGTTGCTCAGCATGATCTAAGGAATTCACCGAGCTATCGCACGCCCTATTTTGACCTAAACATAAATAAATGCTAACACCCGGCACCCACCCATTAGTGCTTTGGGTAGTGGGTGCTAGCACACTGTAGCATTCATCATTATGTACTGGACATTGTCCACATTCTTTCTCTCTTTATATGGGCTACGCTCAAATCACGATTGCATTAGTTCTCCAGTCAGTCGGCTGGTTCATATTGAAGGGAGACGGCCGCTTGCAAACTAGCACCCAATACCCAGAAGTGCTACCACCCATCAATGGGTTCTTTTGGGTGGTGGGGTGCTGGGTGCTAGTACCTTTTCAGACCCTGTGTACAACACAGCAGTTTACAACAAAATATTCTGTTGTATAACACAACAGTTTTGCGCGTTAAAACTGAATTTGAAAGTTCTTAAGAAATGGCTGAAAAATCGAATTTTTATAGTGATTTTGAACTTTAAAATTCATTTACTCAAAAAGATATTCTTGGATTTCCAAGATTTTGGGGGTAATACCGTTTTTCGATGCGCTCTACAAGATGGCGTTGTTATTTTTCAAAAATTCCTTAAGGAAAAAAATTCAGGTTTTCCCTTCAATACACAGATTTGTTCAAAAATCATGGAAATATTTTTGTCGGTCACATGATTAGCAACTTGCAAAAAACCGCATATGAAAATCTTTTTCTTATGCTGAAATATCGAATTTTATTTCATTGTATATTCATCTGGATCACTCTATATGATTTTTTTATTAAATTTTTTATATGACAGTCGACTTCTATCAAATTTGATGAAGTTTGAGGAAGATTTGATCCCATTAGTTCAAGAATATTTATTTTTTATTTCCAAAAAACCAAAAACATTTTTCAACATTGCTTGATCATCAAGTTACGTATCAAGTTTTGTCGTTAAAACTTTTTTGTATTTCTCAAGTATTTTCATTATAAACATAAGTGTTTATATAAAATATCATACAAACTTTGGCCCTGATGTCATAATCTGAATCATATCTCAAACATCAAATCCAATTTTTCACGATTCAAGTAATCTTTCGTACAACTAATCAAAAATTTCCGCTTGTCTGCAACCATTTTTGTTCATCAAAAAATTTGTTCAAATGTATATCTCATTCTGTGCTCTTTTTATCCGACTATTCCATCAATCTCGCACATCAAAGTTCCTGCGCGAACACCAATAAAAAACGCGCTGCTCCAAGAAACATCCAGTGGAAGAAAGATTGTGTTGTTTCTCTTCCATTTATTACGGATCTATTTCTCTTTCGCTAGTTCTTGATCTGTTGATCCATTTTCGGAGGTTGTTTGCTTTGATGGATAATCATGGACTTTTCTAGAAAAATATTGAAAATTTTTACCAGAGAGAATTTACCTTCAGGAAAAGTAAGATTGAGAGTTTTTTACTTTCTCATTTATTGTCTATTAAGAGACGCTTTTTTGGACACTCGAACTTGAAAGGGGCATAGTGTTAAATAGTCTTAGATCCGGGTCCGGGATCGACCACGTGGCCGGGACAGGATTTTTCGGGATGCACAATGGCGGGATTTTCGGGATTCGAGACGAGATTAAGATTTTTGAACCCTCCAACTGTGCCCCTTGTGGTATAGACTCGAATGAAACAACATAATGGAAAAAACCAATAAAAATTTTTTCCCATGAGAATATTTTTTTCCATGGGAAAAATTTATAAAAAAATTAAAAATTTTCCATAGGAAAAAATTTTTATTGGTTTTTTCCATTATGTCGTTTCATTCGTATCGTTTCATCCACTTCGTTTCATTCGAGTCTATGCTTCCTTGTAAAAATAGCCCAAAAATCGAAATTTTCCGAAACCACGCTAGAAGTGTTGGAGAAGGTGTCAAGAAAGTGTCTCTTAAAATGACAATTTTTTAATTTTTTCATAAAATATTGTTTAAAAATGAATTTATAGAATATTTAAAATAATATTTTTTAAATCCAATTGTTAAGGGTGTTTTTACTAATTCTGTAATTAAAAAAAATTTCCAAAAATTAAAAATTTGCACTTGCTCATCTTTTTGTTTTTGATCAAACACCTACATGTGATCACATTCTTTCGATTAGGGGGTCACATATATTTTGCGATAATCTTTGTGTAAACGGAACTGTGGGAGGTTCGATTTTAAAAAAAGTAAGTAAAAACGATGAATTTTGAAATTTTTTGTTTGCCCTACCTTTGAGTCCCCAAAAATGAAGACGGTCAAGTAAATGCGATGGATTTTGAAATTTTTGTTTACCCTACCTTTGAGGCTCCAAAAATGAGAATGGTCAAGTAAAAGCGATGGATTTTGAATTTTTTGTTTACCCTACCTTTGAGTCTCCAAACATGAGAACGGTCAACTGTCGAACCCCCCACAGTTCTCATTTTGGGGACTCAAAAATCAAGATTCGCATATAAAAATGATATATAATGGGTAACTATTTTTTTCTTCACTAAAAACACTTTTTTTTTCACTAAAAATATTTCTTTTTTCACTAATACTTTTTTTTTCACTAAAATACTTGTTTTTTCACTAACACTTTTTTCTTCACTAATACTTTTTTTTTCACTAAAAAATGTTTTAAAGAGAGAGTGCACCTTACGATAGGATAATATTTTTTCTCGCTCTAAAAATTTTTTCTCACCCTAATATTTTTTCTTAGGCCTTAGGCTTTAGGCTTTAGGCCTTAGGCTTTAGGCCTTAGGCTTTAGGCCTTAGGCTTTAGGCCTTAGGCT
>JAQGCP010001962.1:0-11255 GCA_034699885.1 Acrobeloides thornei | reverse complement strand
CCGCAAGTGTAGTATCCGCAAGTATTACTCCGCAAATGTCGATTCCGCAAGTAGTACTCCGCAAGTGTGGTAGCGCCGAAAAAATAAGCATTTTTCAATCTTTAAGGGTCAAACAAAGGTTTTCACGCTTCGGGAATGCGCGCAATTTTTCGCATACAATTACCCCTAAATATGTCGTTTTTAAAAAATTTTAGAAAACATTTTTTCGATTTTTGACCCTGGGGTGACCCCTTTGTTCCACAATAGTTCCAAAAATTCTCACTGGAACATAATCATAATCCTCAGCATCGTCAAGAATGACCATAAACATGGCCTTTTCAATATCTTCCAGCGCTTTTTTATTGATTCTATTTTTGAGGAAAAATTCTTTTCGGTTTTTGTGCCACTGTTCTCGTCTATCGTTCGTTAGAGCGGCGATTTTTGCTTCGATCGGATTAGCTTCATCTTTTCGTAGTAAAAGATCCGTGAATATTCTTAAAAAATTTTTGGAGATACTACACAATGGGGGGGGGGGACACCCATGTGAAAATTTCTTCGAAATTTTGAAAATTGTTTCGAAGTTGCCTATTTTTTGTTGCTATTCGGAAAGTTCATAAAAAATGGGGCATTTTTTGTTTAACGGTAAATTCTGAATCGTTGTCGTTTTCGACGATAATTGCATATGAAGTTGGCGATTTTTGAAATTTTGTGTATTGCAACGAAAATGTGTGTACCTCATAGTTTTAATATATATAATCTGTATATTGAGAAGAAAATAATTCAAAATCCTTGAACATTTAGAAAAAAATAAATGCAGCATTTTTTATAACTCGTCGAGACGAATAAAATGACACAAAAATTATCTAATTTGAAAATTATTTTAGCTATTGAAACGAATCAGGGTTTTCGTTTTAATAACCCAAAACAATTTTCAAACTGTATAATTTTGGTGTCATTTTATTCGCCTCATCGAGTTATACAAAATGCTGTATTTATTTTTTCTAAATGTTCAAGGATTCTGAATTTTTTTCCTCTCAATATATAGATTTTATTGATTCAAGGAAAAACTATTAGGTACACATGTTTTTGTTGTAATACACAAAATTTCAAATCACCAACTTCTCAGCAATTATCTCGAAACCGTTAGCGATTCAATACATGCCGTAAAAGCAAGAAATGCTCCATTTTTCATGAATTTTTCGAATTTCTATAAAAATGGCAATTTTTTCGATCGGATTGGTCCTTTAAAGAAATACTAATTTTCCAAATTTCCTCCAATTTTAGCACAAAAAAGTCGCCGTGAGCAAAGTCAGAACCGATCTAGATCGGCATCATAAAAACTTCAGAAACCATCAAACAACAAAATTTTAACTGTGCATGGCATATATGAAATTTCCTACTCAGTTAGCTTTTCTGGACTCAAAATCTTGTTGTTTTTGTCGAAAGCTTCGATTTTGTAAAAGCATCCTTTGTGAAAGGCTATAACATGACGGGCAATTTGATAGCTTTCGAGGTGGTCGACGGTTTCTCCAGGGATTCGTGTTGTGCCATACAGCTAAAAAATGATGTATAGTAACGCTCGAAAATTCGATTTTTGCTCAAAAATTAATTTTTTCTCTCAAAAATCGAATTTTGTTCCAAAATCGAAATTTGAGCAAAATTCGATTTTTGATCAAAATTCGAATTTTTGCCCAAGAAATGAATTTTTGTCCAAAAATTCGAAAATTTTTTGGTAGTTTTCGTAAGTCGATGAAAAAAGAAATTTTTTTTAAATTTTCACGCCAATACACAACTTTTTTTTATTCAGGGACGAATTTTCACTATGTTCATGTTTTCGTTGTAATACACAGACATTTCAAAAATCACCAACTTTAAACGCAATTATCACGAAAACTACAATGATTCAGAGCATAACGTAAAAACGATAATGCTCCATTTTTCATGAACTTTCCGAATATATAATTTTTTCATAGTGTTTTTTTTCCGAGTGGACTGATGCTTTAAGCTTATATGCCTTTTTTTAATACCTTTTTGTAATGCGAACTGCAAACTATCCCATCACCCAATGGCTTCAATGATTGATTATACATGGACAACATGCTCAGAGCTTCGATATAGACAACGTGGGCAGCCCTGACTGCCTGATTAGCCCGTTTATCTTCGATTAAGTCAACATGGGCCACAGAGCTGGAGATGAGCAGAGGCTCACGTCCATACCAATATGCATATTTCTCCCAAAATGGTGTGACGTAATTATCCGTAAAATAAGAGTAGAGGGTGACATAGACTTGGAGTTTTGGGCCTTCTTCGTGGAGGAATTTTTTGGCCATGGCCTTGACAGAGTCATATTCATCCTAAAAAATCAACAAATTAAGTAGATAGCAATACCAGGTTCGGATGTCCCTCTTGGGAAAAAATTTTCGCTTTTTTAAACAAATTTTTCAATTTTGACAAATTTTTCGAATTTGGTGAATTTTTAAAATTTAATGAATTTTTCAATTTTTTGACAAATTTAGGGTGTTTTCAGCTATGCCGAAGAAGATGGTAAAATCCGTTGTCGGACAGTTGGTCAACCGGACAGGGGCCTTAGGCTTAGGCTCAGGTCTTAGGCTTAGGCCTTAGGCTTAAGCTCAGGCCTTAGACATAGGTCTTAGGCTTAGGTCTTAGTTTTTGGCCTGAGTCGATCAACTGTCCGGCATTCAGTGAATCAGATTTTGAAAAAAATTTCAAATTTTGACGAATTTTTCACTAATTTTTCAATTTTTGACAAATTTTTCAATTTTGCCATTTTTAACAAATTTTTCTTTTTTTCTCTCTCTCTTCCTATTACCTTTGACACAATCGGTTCGATGGTACTCAAATACTCTTCTATGGTATCTTTCAAGACTGGCACAGGTTGTGGTGGAAGCAAAGCATCACATGAATTCAATCTTGGCGGAGCCAGAATTTTTAAAAGATGATGACATGCCTGAAAAATATTTGTTCAAAAAATTTGTTCTTTGTCCCCATTGACATTTATTTGCTACAAAAACAGGAATTTTTCTTTCGATAAGAATGTTATTTTGGCACCAAACTGGTAGACAAGTGATAAACAAAACGTGACTGGGAAAAAAAGGAAAATTTTATGGCCTCTAAAAATGTTACTCGTCTAAAAAAATGTGGATAAAAAATCAAGCGGACAAGCAGGGAGATTTCTGATTAACACTCTAATGATTAAAATCTGTGTATTACAACGAAAACATGAAAATTCGATTTTTGATCAACATTCGAAATTTTTTAGTAAAATTCGACTTTTGAGCAAAATTCGATTTTCGAGAACAAAATTCAATTTTGGAGCAAATTTCCTAATTTGAAAAATTCGTCCCTGAATCAATAAAAGTTGTGTGTATTGTCGCGAAAATTTAAAATTTTTTCGTTTTCCATCGACTTATGAAAATTGCCAAAAAACTTTTGAATTTTCGCGTCAGTATACACAATTTTTATTTATTCATGGACGAATTTTCACTCCATTCATGTTTTCGTTGTAATACACAGACTTCAACAAATCGCCAAACGCGATTTTCTCAACAACGATTTAGGGGTTATAGTAAACTCCTCTGGGGGTTTTCTAGGCAGGGAATCGATTGCGTATATTGCCGAACCATGAAAATGCGTCCCTGACCCTGATTCAGGGAAGGGGGTGTGTGTTGAAGCGAAAATGAGAAAATTCGGATTTTTTCCTGAAAACCGGCTGTCTAGGGGGTTTTCTAGGTGGAGAATCGATTGCTCACATTTTCGAAGTATGAAAATTCTTCACTGCCCTGAGTCAGGGAAAAGTTGGGTGTAATGAAGCGAAAATGAATAAAATTCAGATTTCGCCGGAAAAAGTTTTTTTAATTTTCGCTTCAATACACACCCACTTCCCTGAATCAGGGAAGCATTTTCATGCGAAAATGTGCGCAATCGACTCTCCACCTAGAAAAACTGAGTTGTAATTTTCATAACGATTCGACGCAACGCTCAAAAGTTTATGGATCGACCCAATAGATTGTCGTAGCACAAATGTTCTATTTGATAAACACACCCTCTCTCTCTGAATCAGGGAGGCATTTTCATGGTTCGGCAATGCGCACAATCAATTCTCCCGTTTAGAAAAACCCCTAGACAATCGGTTTTCTGGAGAATATCCGTTTTTTTTTCATTTTCGCTTTAATATACACGCTTCCTTTCCTGAATCAGGGAAGCATTTGAAAATTTTTTCTAAATAAAAAAAACTCTTACCGCCCAAACCTTGGTCTTCCATGAAGGCTTCTTTGGATTTTCAAACAAAAATCCCTTATAGCTAAAGTAAAAGTGTCTCAAAAACTTCCTCAATAAAAACACCGGTATATAAGCAGTGAATAGCGAGATGAGTCCAATTTTCGCATATCTCGCCAATTCCGATTTGGAAATATCGGGTATAGCCGAAAGAATCCAACTTTTGGGAAATCTTGAATAATAAGCAAAACTTCCAGCTGCGGTGGTTGCAAAAATCCATGGTTTTACCGGATAGAGTCGATTGAAAGTCGAGTTCTACAAATGGGTTTTTGTTGAAAAATGGATACTACTTTGGGATTAGCTGACAGGGTATTGGGGCCGGAAAAATTTTTTTAAATTTTTTCCAAAAATGGCCTCTATAGGGATAATTTTATGCGGGGAATCGTTTTTTTTCAGTTTGAAGTTTGTAAAGCAACTTTTGGTTATGGGATGAGGTAGCTTCTTTACCTTATTGGGAAGACGGAGAAAAGTTGCTTGAAAAACTTCAAACTGAAAAATTCGCAGACCCAAGCCTAAGCTCAAGCCCAGGTCTAAGCCTAAGCCTAAGCCTAAGCCCAAGCCCAAGAAAGAAAAACAGAAAATGCGAATTTTGAATATTTTTATAGGATTTGAAGCAGAATCGTAGTCTGAGCTCTCTCCTACAAAAAACCGCATCGAAAATGACCGATTGGGTGACGAGAAACCCTCACCCTGTAGTACCGAAAAATGATAGATTTACATAAAATTGGGTGGTCCAGCGTCCCAGGGCTGTTGGATATTTTGCATCAAGAGCGAATGGTGGTCGAACTGGTTTAGCTATTGAATTTGTTGTTTGGATGGTCATTTTTGGGACTAGTGACGAATTTCTAAAAATTAAGACTAAAAACAAGTGTCAACAACTACGCAAAATGAATTCAATTTATTCACCAGTCACCGTCTTGCATTGGTCAGCACAGCCGCGTGTTAAAACAACTATGGAAATGGGTCAGTCTCTCTCTCCCTCTCTCTAACACAAAGAAAATGGACTAAAAAGAGAACGCATATACGTCTTTTCGGTTTCCCCCATTCGCCAAGATTTGCCATGTGCAGAGCGGACTTTGTAGTGTGTGTTTATTATTAGCGCACATGTGGAGCTGGTGTATAGGCTAGAGAGAAAATGACCATGTCTAAATGTCCCACTACTGATATGGTTATAGAGTCATGTGTTAGATTTTGACTGATGTTATGCATGCAAACAAGGACTACAGGATGTATAAAAAAAATCGAAATTTGGTGTAATGACAAGCATTCAGAGATAGACATCTGAAGAGACGTTACTGCTAGGCAAAATCTTTTGGTCTCAAGCGGTGCTTGAACCAGGCTTGAGGGATACCCAGTACCACTGAACCATGGAAACCTTGGAGTAGCCACTCCTAATTCTGACCTCGTAGTAATGCACAAAGAAAGGTTTGAGTTAATTTCTTGTTATTACACGTTTTTACCCTGATTAGGGGAGAATTTTTTCGACTCGGAAGCATGTTTTTCGGATTCCTCGCAAAAAATAGCCCCAGGAATGGTGTTTAAAAATCCAAAATTTTCGATTTTCGCTTCAATACACACACTCTGATTCCCTGATTCAGGGTCAGGAAAGCGTTTTCAAGATTCGAGAATGTGCGCAATCGATTCCTCGCATAAAATTAGTCCTGATAGGGTATTTTTGAAAAAAAATTTCGGGTCGAAAAAATATGAAAAAAATCGCCCAAATTCCGATTTTTTGTTATACACCCTGTAATGGCAGTATAACTTTTCGTACAATTGTGGTTCGTACAAACTTTTCGTTGCATGGCAATAAACGGATTTCATTGATAATCAGGCAACGAAAAGTTCGTACGAAAGGTTCGTACGAAAAGTACCGTATGAAAAGTATTGTATGAAAAGTATCGTACGAAAAGTGCGAACGAACCACAATTGTACGAATCACAAAGTATACTGCCCCTGTAATTCATCTAAATGCGCAAATCTATGGATCAGTTTCTAGAAATGTAATAATAGAAAAATTAAGTTAAAACTCTGAAAATTCAATTGTGCATAGAACTAACAGACACTTATAGTTTATGCTTATAGAGAAATATTAGTGATCGTTCTCGACCTATGTAATTTAATAATAAGCATTACAGCAAGTCTGCTAAACATTTTTCATTAGCCTCGAAGTCTTTATATGAAATGGCCGATATCCAACTGAGTGAGGTTTACAATGAACAGATCACGACTATTTTTAGTATTATCACTAACATAGGCTTCACGATAGCTATTATAATGTTCCCGTTTGTTTTATATATTATTCTAACACAATCTACAACAGTAATGAGTGCTTATAAATGGCAAACTGTATATTACATGGTTTCTAGTTATTGTATGGAAATTTTATTTTCAGCATGGAAACCTGTATACTTGTTTCCAACGCCATTTGCATTTTCTATAGGTGAACAATTTGATTTGTCCCTTCCATCCAGTGTTGTATTCGAGTACACTAGTCGAATGACGAATCGTGTAGTGTACACTACTTGACTCAAATCGAAAGATCGAGTCGAGTGGTGTACACCAGGCTTCGAAAATGGGGCCGCGGGACCATTGGGGACCCAACAGAGCTTTTCTCTAAGAGGTTAAAAGCTAGAAGCCTAATTTCTTTAAAATGTTGATGGGACCTCAACCCGCATAAAGACCCCAGGGTTTCATTTGAAAATTTTTCTAGAATTGTTGGGAGCTAAAGGGGTCATTTCTCGCGAAAAAAGTTTAAAAAAATTCACGTTCAGTACGACGCTTCAACTATACTAGTTCCAAACAAATCTTTTATAGGTTTCACCTCTGGATTTGGCCCATGTGGAAACTATATCCAATTTGAAATCTTATACTTTTTCATAATCAATATGGTTTTTGCCAACTATCTATTAATGGTCTATCGTGTCGTGATGATTTTCGGCGGTTACGATCAAACAATTTTCAAAGAATTCAAATATTTTTTCTTATTTGCTTCGAGCATACTCGTCATCAGTTTATCTTTTGTATGGATCCCGTTATTTTTTGCTAGGATACCCAACGATCAAATTTACGCAACTTTTACACGAGAGTGGCCAACACTAGCGTCAGAATTGATAAATACGACTTCGTTGTTTGGATATAGTCGAGATAGTCTGTCATATAGGATAAGTATGTATGGTATATGGACTATAGTTCTTTCGATACTATTGGCTGTTATTGTGCTAGAACTGTATTTGGTGCCTTGGTTGAAAAAGATGAAGAAAGTTAGATCAGACAACACTTTTAAATTACAGGTAAGAATAATTCTGTTGTACATCACAACACAACAGATTACAACAGAAGGCATAGATTTAAGCTTAGGATTAGATTAGGCTTAATTTTAGACTTAAGCTTAGGATTAGGCTTGGGATTAAGCTTAAGCTTAGGCTTAAGATTAGGCTAAGGATTAGGCATAAGCTTAGGTAGTGTTGGCCAAAAGTCAACTAAATAAGATAATGGTTATTTTCTTTGAGATAACCATTGACTTGCGATAACGCCGATAATGATTTTTAGTATAACCATTGACTCCATCAATGGTTGAACTTCACGAGTCAACCATTGACTTCCACGAGTCAACCATTAACTTACATAACGCAAATATTTTTTTGTACTAAACATTTTTTTGTACTAGGATTCGGATTCTGAATCAGGATTTGGATTCAGAATCCGAATTCAGAATCCAGATTTAGAATCCGAATCCTGATTCAGAATCCGAATCCGAATCCGAATCCTAGTACAAAAAATGTTTAGTACAAAAAAAATAATTGCATATGTAAGTCAATGGTTGACTTGTGGAAGTCAATGGTTAACTCGTGGAAGTCAATAGTTGACTCGTGGAAGTCAATGGTTGTCGGAGTCAATGGTTGACTCGACTCTCGAAGTCAACCATTGACGGCGTCAATGGTTATCCGAAAAATTATTATCGGCGTTATCGCAAGACAATGGTTATCGTCTTTGTCGATTATCTCTTTATCGTTGCCTTGGATAATCCCATTGACTTTTAAAGTCAATAAATATTATCATTGACTTTTGGCCATCACTAAGCTTAGGCCTAGGATTAGTTTTAGACTTAGGATTAGGCTTAACTTTAGGCTTAGGCTTAGTAAGATTGCCACATCGCCATATAAAAATGACAAATGCCATATAAGAATCATTCTGTTGATTCACACACTGTTTTTGATTCCATACTAAACCTAGGTTACGATCTACAAAGTTCTAAACATTCAAACTTGTCTAAATGCCCTCCTTCGTACAGGTTCCGGTCTATGGTATTCATCCTCGTTTAATTTTGGCATTAGATATGGTGGTCCTGTAATCACAGCTTGGTTTGCTGCCTCGAGTTTTCACCCTATATTGGATTCGATAATAATATTATATTATATCAAGCCATATAGAAGCTATATAAAAAAGAAATTTGATGGATTTATGATAAAATTAGGCATAAAACATCCCGCGGTGATGGTAACTCCTTACTAGCAGTTTCTGCCTATGATTCAAAAGAGATGGGTGCCATAAATCATAAAAGAGATGCTAGAATCTAGAAATATTTCTAATAAAAATTTGTAATTTTAAAGTTTTGTTACGGGAATAAACTAGCATTTCCTTTGATGAAAGACAAGATTACGGCAATGATTTGGTTTATCGTTTGATATCTCGATAGCAGTGGCCGTTTTCGATGCGGTTTTGTTTTAGTACTAGAGGAGGAAGTTTTTTATGCAAATTTCAAAATCTGACGACTTCAGGTTTTCGTTGTAATATAAAAAATTCATATATGCCTTTAACTGCCGTTCAAAAACCGAGACTATGTGAATGTTTCACGATTTTTCTAAGTATTTTTTTAGTGCAAAAACATTTTGACGCGGTCGGGGATTGAACATGAGGTCGGTAATTGAATGTTGGTCCAACGTTGCTTAACTTGCCAGATTGGACTGTATGTTGATCTCGGACGTCGAATTTTGGGTACAGCTTTTTTTATAGTTTGCGGCCGAAACGGACTATGGTACGAAACTTCAAAATAAACAAATCTTTTTAATTAAATTTATTGCTACGCCAATGTCGGCAATTACGAACAATTTTTCGTTATTTAATTTAGATATATGTGTGTGGGTTTACAGAAATTGATGAAGTCACAGGTTTCACATCAAAACAACTTTCCCGCGGAACTAGGCAAAAACTGAGCATGGAATATGAAAATTGGGCCCAAAAGAAACACACTTGTGCATTAGAAGTGATGTACAACCTTAAAAAATGCCCATTTTGGCCTCTAGGAAATTTGCACCTTCCGCAGGTTTTTTACACTTTAGTATTTCGGGCATAACTCTTGATGGTTAAATCCAATTTCGATGGTGGCGTTTAAAAGCTGGGAGCGCGGGCTACAACTTTCTTATAGAGTATGTGGGGTCATGTAATAGTGGTCGAAAAATTAGGTTTTTCGCAAAAACCCAGGTCTCCGGCAGGGCCAAAAATTCAAAGAAATGGCTCTAGCCGAAAATTTTGTTCCCACCAATTTCTCCATTCGGCCCTAAAAATTGTTTACAACACCCCTACTTTGTTTTAGGCTTGGTCCCGGCCCAATTCTCGATGGATCAGTACTTTTTTCTGGCTTAGAGTTGAGTTCTGAAGTACAGTAGCGGCAAAAAAATGGAAACACCCCCAAAAAGTTGGATCGTTGTTTTGTTGGAAAACCCAATTGCCAGGATTGTTTCTGCGCCAATACGGGAGCAGGTGAGTGCGCAGAATCGCACGATAATCCTCTGCTGTCATCCTTCCTTGAACTCGAACAATAGGACCCAAGCCACTAGTATGGAAACTTTTTGGAGGTGTTTCCATTTTTTTGCCTCTACTGTATTTTCCTATCATGCTATATAATGATTATATTCGTTCTATACTCGATTACGGCTCAATTATTTTCAATTCTATCTCCAAAAAATAGCCTCAGAATCGTGAAGGTCCAAAAACGTTTCACTAAATATTTATTCCCTCGATGTTTCAAATTTGCATATCCAACTTTGCCCGAATATTCTGAACGTTTAGAAATTCTAAGAATGAATACTCTTGAACTTCATAGAATCAAAAATGAAAAACTGTAAAATACGCTCACTCTAAATAATGCCCTCCTCTAATTAACGCCCCCTCCCCTCTCTAGGGGTTGGTAAATCACCCAACCCTGGATATGCCGGACATCTCTTGGAACAAACCATTCAAGGATTTTATTTCATAGAAAATTTCCTACATTTTTAATTTGTACTGGTTTGTATCAATTTTTATCTGATGTTGATTGTTAAAAATTTATTGTATTTTTAGTGAAAATTTATTGATTTTTTTATTGGTTGATGTTGGTGACTTTAAACGGAGGAAGAGGTTGAAAAATAAACGTCCTCTCTCTAAACTATACCTCCTCTAAATAACGCCCACCTCTAGAGATGGGGAGGGGTTGAAAAATTAACGCTCGGGGCGTATTTTACAGATTTTACGATATATTTTTCACAAATTAGTCACCAATAATATTAGTGTAGAAACCTGCTTTCCAATTTTTTTATGATACCTATATTACCAGAACAAATCCTAGAGGAATCATACTTTCAACCTCAACCAAAAATGTTAGGAATGAATTATTTTTAGCTAGAATTTCAAAACTATATCGTAAATTACCACCAGATATTGTATCTCTATCCTTATCATCTTTCACCTCTGTTGTCAAGAAATCAAATCTCGATACTATATTATTATTATTATGTTTTATGATCTATATTATTTGATTTATGTTACGGTTTAAAAGCGTTTACAGGATGATCCACATGAACCCGTACACTCGAATATTCTATTTTTTATCGATATTTTTCGATTTTGCTTTTCAAAAACAAAGTTTAAAATTTGTTGACTTACGTATAGTTGATCAGAATATTAGGAGGCTTGATATCACGATGAATGATCTTTTTTGATTT
>JAQGCP010001961.1:0-11262 GCA_034699885.1 Acrobeloides thornei | reverse complement strand
ATTTTGTTAAGGTGAAGAAAATCGACTTTGAAAACTTCAAAGTAATTTTTGGCAATGTTAGGATCAACGGATTTCGAAAATTTTTATCAAAAATGAGGGGAGATTACACATAGACCCCGCCGAACATATGAGCTGGCCCATAAAAATTGAGTGCAGAAGACTACCTCAAGCTAAAAAAGGTCGTTTTTTTGGTGGAAGTGGTGGGGGACCACCTCATCGGGGTCCCCTCCCCCCCCCCACCTTGCCGACCTATGAATGATACCATCTTTTCGGTATATTTTAAACATAAAAATAATCAAACATATTTATTAAATTATTTTATAGTTTATACCATCTTTACATATATTTTTTAGATTAAAAATTTATTGTTAACTAACAAAACGTGAAATTTTTATGAGTTACAGCAACAATTGCAGTAGCAACACAAAACTTCAGGGCTGCACCTCTGTTTTATTAAATCTGCACTGGGATGTGCACGCGCGTCCCAATATGTGAGCGCGCTTTGAGCACAGGTTTTTTGACCTGCTGAGTCACTCAAAACGGTTTTTTTCGGGACCCTTAAAGTATTTTCACTTAATTTAAAAAGCATTCGTTAGAGAAATACTTAGGACACAATCGATTAGATTTTGGTGTAAATCTATCGTATTTTGAATTTTCTACGCCACATTGAATTTGGGGGTACCTTCCCAATTTTGTACCCCTGATTTGGACTGCTTTTCGCTGTGTAACTCTGTTTTTCGTTTTTTTTTACACTCAAAGCAAAAATAATCTGATTATAACCAGATCAAAATGTAAACATGGTACTTAAAATTTAACAAAATGATTAAAATAAGCACAAAATGAGAGCCTTGATTGTATCTATAGACCATATTTCGAAAATAAAAGTACACTGCCTAATCGGTTTCTAACTGAACTCCATTCCGTTGCAGTCAAATTGCTTTGGACTTGTCTAAGAGTGGTATTAGCGCGAGAAGATGTTAAATATCCGGCTGCCATAGTGTAAACTTGTTTAAGACATTTAGCTTTTGTCTTACCATTCTTTTTCATCGTGTTTACTTTAGTAAGGGTCTAAAAATTGATTCATGTTTCCCAAAATTTTAGTTTTTGACCCGCATTCCAATGGGTGTCAAAAATCAAATAATTTAAACCTTACATCATTATAAAGAGGTCCCAAATTACTTTCCATAACAGTAATAACCTTGTTTAGTGCAGTTGTATAATCGCTGCCTAAGTCACTTTCTAACTCGCTCATAATACTCATCGCTGTAGTAATTTGACTAGTGTCTATGTTTGCCATAAGGACTTGAAGAAAATAAGTTGAATCTAAAATTTCGATTGAACTTTTGAAATTTCTATTAAAAATTATAAAAGTTTACTAGCCACAGCTTGTTGTATAGTAATCCCATCGTAAACGAAATCTGCGGCAATAACAATAAGCTAAAAATAATTTTAAGGAAACATGGAAACAGAAGTGTAGTTGAGGGGAGCATTAAGATGCTCTCCCCCACCCTTCCCAGAATCGCCGTAAAGGCTATGGAAATATCTAAAAACCCCATGATAGCCCCGTAGCTCTTATAAAGGTCCCGTAGGGTCTCATAAGCAAATACGGGTCCTTACGGTCTATAGAAGTCAGGGTTCCCATGGGGTCATCTAGATATTACGTAATCAAAATTTTCGGTTTTTTGACCCCCCCCCCTCTCCCCTTTAATCAACCGTAATCATGCCTCTAGAGCTCAACCACACTCCTGAAACGGGGTGAGCCCTGATAGAAGTCCGTACAGGGTGTTTATGGATTAAATGGCCATTAAACGTTCCCATAGACCGTATATACCCCGTATTTGCTCCGTAGGCCCTACGGGCTCATTATAAGAGTTATGGAGCTACCATAGGATGTTTGGATATCTCCATAGCCTCTATGGGGGATTCTTCGGACCTCACGGGCTCATACGGTTAAAGTCAGAAACGCAGTCAGAGTAGCTGAATCTGCTCCAAATGGCATGGAGTCTTACGTTTGAAAGTTGAGTAGATGTAAGAAATGTGCTGAGTAGATTTCTTATTTTATTAACAACTTTTTGCTTAGGAGATACAGCAGTGGATATGAAGATAGAAAAATAAAGGCCCAAAATAAATGACAAAAATAAAAATTTATTCATTTGTATTGCCGTTTGATTTTGATGTGCAAAATAAAACTAAGACTCTAAAAAAGACCTATTTATTTCATGAAACAAGTAAGTCGAAGAGATTTTTTCTCTATCCTTTAAAAGATTTAATCATATTTTAACGAGCTCTAGTACCAATCTAGGTCCTTAGTTTTATACGTAATGATCAGCATCATTAAAATGATGCCGATTGCTGACGATTGATCAAATGATTACCAAAACACTTGGATCACTTTCATGTAACACTGTACGAATTGCTTTTTCAAGATGTTGTTTATTCTAAAAAAATTTCTGATTCTTCCTCCCCTTGATGCTAACTTTCGATTTTTCCAATTTTTACAAAAGTTTCATTGAAAAATAGTAACGCCCATACATGGGCAGACCCCAGGTTTTTCACCTGGGATATTAGAAGATTGTGGATCGGGGTTGTGGGAGGACGGGGACGTAGGATGTGGGTCGGAAGGACGACAAATTGAGGATTAATTTTCGAAAAGTAGGTTGCTTGGAGCAGCATATTTATTTTTGGGAAAAAGAATATTTTTTAGATGTGTCAATATCTTTTTTTTTGATCGCCAACTTTTCGATCCAATGGGAGGAGGACCAAATGAGGGTTGTGAGTTTTTTTTGAAAATTCCACCTGAGATGCTGTCCATGTATGGTAGCACCATCGTGTCCTCGCATCAAAATACCCATACAAATGAATAAATTAAATCAAAAGATCTTTGACACCAAGAAAGCTTTTTAGGCTATGAAAAGATAGTATTTGAAAAATTAGGACATGTGTTTTATTTTTATGAAGCATCAAATTTGTGTATTACAACGAAGAGCTTGTAACAAATTCAAACGCAATTATCTCGAAAACAATAACGATTCAGAATATGCCGTAAAAACAAAAAATGCTCAATTTTTCATGATCTTTCCGAATATATCATTTTTTCATATCGTTGTAACTGACTGGACTGGTCCTTTAAATGTAATAACTTTTCAGCTGCTTTACCACCAATCGTAGAATTCGAAGTCATGTCTCGATTTTTCATTTCTGGATTAACATGCCTAGATGTCTTTTCAACAACCATGATACTTTCTGGCGGTCAACCGGTTTATCAACGCACCTCTGCCGGTCCAGGTGTCGCTCGATCAAAAGAAGAACGAGAAGCATTCGAAAATTTTGCTTCTATCTTCATAATGATGGAGCCACATTCTTTCCAGATGCTTATTGCAGAGAATATTAAATATTTTGTTGAAAGAATTTCTATGAATCCTAGCTTCCAAGCGATTGCAAATAGTTTTCTAATCAGCCCAAATACTTCTTCAAAATTTGGACAAGTTCTAGTAAAATTTCTCATGAAGAAATTACCGGAATTGGCTTCAAGTTCCGAAAAGTCGACACTGTATTTGAAAATGTTTCGTTTGGTTTTCTCAGCCGTTTCAAGTGCTTCACAACAAGCATCTACAGATAACGAAAATATGCTAAAAGTAATCAAAAATAAATTTTGCTAAATAATCAATTTTTTTAGCCTTATCTCCACGAAATAGTACATGAAGCGGTTCGACTTGCACTCCGAGCTAAGGAACCTTTGAATTATTTTGTTCTTCTTCGAGCTTTATTCCGATCAATTGGTAGTGGAATGTATGATGTGCTATACCAACAATTTTTACCACTTCTGCCCACAATTTTGCAACAGCTAAATCGGCTTCAAAATGCAGCACATAGACAAATGGTTCATGAACTTTTTGTAGAACTATGTTTGACTGTACCAGTGAGATTGTCGTCGTTACTACCTCACTTGCCTTTGTTAATGGACCCATTAGTGTCAGCACTTCAAGGATCTCCGGGATTGGTTCAACAAGGTACTGTAGTATTCATATAAGAGGAGATCACTTTAAATTATTCATTCTCTCTATTATCTCATCTGCTAAAGTTTTGCATATGCCATAAATATTAAAATTTAGGCCTTCGTACATTCGAGTTATGCGTAGATAATCTTCAACCAGAATATCTTTATGAGCATATGGCACCAGTGCGCTCAGCACTTTTACGAAATTTGTGGAAGACCGCTTGTGGACCAGATCAAACTGCTGCACTTTCGGCGTTGAGGTTGCTAGGAAAATTTGGTGGATATAACCGAAAAATCCTTTATGACACATATGAGTTTCAGCCAAGTCTGGAAAATGGTAGCTCACCATTATTTAGGTAAAAGTATTTGAATTTATGCTCAAAAATTTAATGGCAAGGGTGTTGATGGGCAGAACACTACCTACGGTGGACCAAAATGAAAAAATGGGTATTGGGCGAAACTTAAAAAACGGTTAACGCCATTCAATTCATCCCATCGAGACACGTAGTCCGATTTTCTTCTAAAAATCGACTTTTTAGGGTAATTCTTAGGCGAAAAATCGATTGCGCGCATTTTCGGAGCATGAAAAATTAAGCTTAACCCTGAAAATCAGGGTAGAACTGCGTTTCAACGCGAAAATTTTTTTCCGATTTTCTTCTAAAAACCGACTTTTTAGTATACCATTTTAGACTTCAATTCAAACGCTCAAACATAAGTCCTCAAGATGCATATGCTCAGATACAAGAAGCCGCGCTTGACAATGGCTTTGAAGAGGAAGAACATGAACCTACTAACTCGGATACATCCGCTAGACCTGGATCCGCTATGGACACCGATCAAACACCTTTCCATCTTGACATAACTATCGACAAATTTATTCGCACGGCAATGAATATTTTACGAAATACCACAAGTAATGCCACTGAACATGCTTCCTCAACATTTATGTCAGCCTATGGTGCTAATTCAAATGGTTCACCTGGAAGTATCCCAGCTGGATTGAAATTGCATTCGTTAAATGTTATCAAAGCCACTTTATTGGCAATACTATTTCCACAAGATACAAATTTAATGGAGAAGAATAAATTCAAAGCTCAATTATTAGCAGTAATAAAGAAAGCTGAAAGTGTCTATAAAGAAAAACCAATCCGAAACTTGAAAAACGCTGAAAACTTTTCAAAAGTAGTAGTTACCGACGCCCTTAGTGGATTATTTTATGCTGTAGTTGCCAAGGATTTACGAAGTCAAGCGCTGCCATTTTTCAATATTGTTGTGAGACAGCTGACGATACAAGCAATTTTGGAATCTGTTGAGACAAGTAAGTTCTATCAAAATCAAAAAATTGACACCCAGAACTTTTTCTTATTTTGCTTTGAACGATAAATTTTAGGTAATGATGAAGAAATCTCGGATCTCAGTTCCATTGTATTAGTAGATGCCATTATACAATCTCTGGGAGACTCTTGTAAAGACTTCTGCCATGCTGCCATAGTTGCCCTAAACTTAATCAAAGATACTTCAATAGCTATTTTTGATTCATGGGACCAGATGGTAACTTTTTATTCAAACAGGGAAAGTTAAAAAAGTGCACCTTTGTGATTTTTGGGGCCTATAAATTTGAGACCGGAAAATTTTTTACTAAAATGAGCCATATAGGGATAATTTAATGCGATATTCCTCCCCGGCACGACCCTCTATCCTCTACCTCCCCCTGGCACAACCCTCTCTACCCCTCGGCACGACCCCCTTGACTCTTTAGCACAACCCTCCGACTCTGCCCTGTCGTCACAACACCCCGCAGCCCACGTGTGGTCCAAATACCCTGTATTTGAACGATACACCCTCGGTTTTGGCGCCTTGTCTATGAGTGAATCTATCTTTTAAACTTATTGTTTATCTTTTTAGGCCTCTAACATCCCATTCTTCAACTACTTATTAAAATCGATTGCATCTTTATGCTATAAGCCAGAATGGTACAGCCGATTGGGTGGTTGTACTGCTTTAAATTTTATTGTCCAACAATATTCTTCTTCATTTATCGAACAAAATGCTGAAGTGTTTTTACATGCTTATTTGGAAGTTATTTCTGGGCTTTCTGATGAAATTTCAAGTGGTGCCGTAGATATGGCTACGGATGGGATTGATTTATTGGTCAATATCTGTCTTAAAGCTGAAGATGAACAAACTAAGAATAAACTAGTTGAATTAATCACAAATCGTGCTATTTCTCTTATTGGAGATGCTATACCATCATTGAGAGAACAATGTTTTAACCTTCTTGAAAAAATAACTGAAATTTCGAAAATTTCAATTTCGCAACTTTTTAATGACCGATATGAATTAATTTCAAATCGAATTAAAGAAGGTCTAACTTATTTTGCTTCTATGTCAAATAGTGCAAGAATAGGATTTATTGTAAGTTTTAGCCACTGGCAAATTGTACCAATTTTGGCCAATATTGGGGATAGTTCACTTTATCCATTTATGGATAAAGAAACATCACTTTTCGTGAAAAAATTTCTGTTATTAAGAAAATTCTTATGAGAATTGTTTTAACCATGGGGATTAAACAATTTTCACTTGCTTAGTTCTGTACCCAGGATTTTTTCATGGGGGGGGAGGTACATGTGTGGCCGGAAATTTTGTGTTGGTTCGAGTATTAAAGTGTTAAGCTGCCTGCGGCAGCAAAGATGTTGTGTACCTCTCGTTGTAGTATGAGCACACGCAATACGCACCAACTTAATAGATATATAAAATATCCGGCTACACATGTACCCTCCCCCTTCAGTACGGCACTGCACACACCCTGTACATTTTAAATAGATAAAAATATTTTTATAGGAATTCTTTGCTTATGTTTATGAACTACCAGATACAAAGTTTACATTCGATCTCACTGATAAAATTTGTGCCGAATTTGCTAATTTTATTCTCTTTTTGGTCGAAATGGATGACTCCTCTCTCGAAAACTCTCCCAACTTTATCACAACTCTTGTTAGAACAGGGCCTGCTTTACCAACAAATGTTGCACAACCAACAAATGTAGTAGCTCCACCACCAAGTCCAGAATTGGTTCCGTTGAAGAAATCTTTAATAAGTAAAATTTTTAATATCGTATTATAACTTAAAATATATTTAGAAGGCCTTGTTATATGCTGTATAAGTGGTTTTAAAACAAAAGAAACAAAAATATTACAAGAATCCAATCTAACGAAGAAAGGATTCTTTTCTCCACCAGCTACATCTAGTACGATGGAAGTGGAAAATATTAAGAGTGCAGATGAACTAATTGATAGACTTTTTATGACTCTTCTTCAAAATATGGTTTATGCATTAGATCAGCATCAAGATGAATGGAATAATGCTATTAAGAAAGTAAGTGTAGAGAAAAATTTAAAATTGAGAAAAAGAACCGAAGTTTCTAGACCTCTTCTATAGTCCGTTTCCGCACAATTCATGTGTTTGCTTTTTTATCCATCTCTGCCTCCATCAAATAAATAACTATTTTAGGTCCTAAACCAAATCAACTACAAAAGCGACATGATTAGCATAATGATGAAGCAAATAGTGAAAGATATTGAATCTAACCAACAACTTATCCTATCCAACCTCTTTAAAAGCTTGTATTACTTAAATGAAATATCCGAAATCAAATTGTCCAATGAAGAGTGCCAAGTGATTACCACCCTATTAGACGAACAATTCTTGAAGATAAAAAGAGAAAGCATCACCGAAACAGAAATCAAGTCCTTCAGTTATTTCTTAAATGCCTTAACAACTATCCAATATAAAAATAAGATCTTCTTTGAAAAGATAATTTCTTTCTTTGCTCGAGCTAATTCAGAATTTTGGTTTGAACCAGGAATTGTATGGTTACCCTCAATTTTCGAATATCTTTGCACCAACGCTGATGATGCTGTTGAATTCTTTATTAAAGAAGAAAATTTGAGCCGATCTTCAATTTTTATATTCAGCAAGATGTGTATTGAAAACTGTCTTCCTTTACGTCAAGTACTTCTAAAAAATCCACAAAATTTAATTCGAATGGTTAATGGAGAATTTATTAATCAACTTGGAAATTGGGAACATTCGAGGTTTATGAATGCGGAAATTGCCGAGTATAGAGTTCTGTCAATCTTAAATATACTTGCGAAGCATCATGAAGAATGGATTTCGACACAAAATGAACTTGTTGATTCACTTAGATCATTATGGAATAGTAAAGAATTTCGATTTCGCTATGATATTAGAAGAATGCCAGATGCACAATCAGGAGAAATTACAGTAGAAAATATGAAGTCTACAAAATTTGAAGTGCCAAAACTTTGTGTGAGAATAATTCAGGTAAAAAATTAAGTTATAACAAAGGCAGTATCACTTTTCGTACAATTGTTTTCGTACTATACTTTTCGTACAGGTACTTTTCGTACGAACTTTTCGTACAAATACAAAGGGGGGAGGGCAAAATTACTCGCCAAGGGGGCGAAAAGTCCTCGCCTAAGGAGCAATTTATGCGAGGATATACCACCCCTTACGCAAGGACTTTTGCCCCTTCTTCTTGTATTTGTACGAAAAGTACCTGTACGAAAGTGGCTTGAAAACAAACTTAAACTTTTAGGCCTACTTTAAGCATAATATAAACCAAATTGATATTGTGTATGAAATCTGCTATGTCTTCATGAGAAAATTCATAACTGATTTCACCTTTGTAAGAAACTTTATTGACGAAGAAATTGTCCCTAAAGTTAGCTTGGAATGGCGAAGAAATGCATTCAAAAAAGTCATATCCTTATTTGAACAAAACTCCAAAGAAGCTGGCTTTAATGAACAAATTGTTAAATTTATTCAATATATTATAGCCCCATGTTTCCATTATGCACTAGCAAAGTTTAATGTTGATGATGTAAGAACATATCCGCACGCACGCACATTACACGCCTGCAGCTTCCTAGCGACACTCCCGAGCGGCTCTTCCGAACGTTTCGATCATCTCCGAGCGCTCTGAGCATCTCTAGATATACAGTATCCAAACGCAAAAAAATAAAAAACGATTTTATAATTTTTCCAGTGGGGTCCCCCTCGATTTTGGTGTCAAAAATCTTAAAATTGCGTCCTCTCCCCAGTGGTATATCATGATGTCGTTTTGAATCGCACCTTCAAACGTTAGTCCGCACGCACGCACATTACACGTTTTATATAAGAAAATAATTCAA
Source organism: Acrobeloides thornei (assembly GCA_034699885.1). NCBI lineage: Eukaryota > Metazoa > Nematoda > Chromadorea > Rhabditida > Cephalobidae > Acrobeloides > Acrobeloides thornei. The sequence goes on along the minus strand of JAQGCP010001961.1, from coordinate 2,052 downwards.
TTTAAGGTAATGGGTTCTCGAGCATCTCCAGACGAGCCTCAAGATGATAACGTCATCCATCTCCTTTGTGAAAAAATAATCAAACCATGTAGAAACCAAATGGCAGATTCGATGAATATTGTGCTCTATCAATTTTGCTCCTTGCTAGTACAAAAATGTGCCCACCACATACACGATGTTGGACAAAAAAGTCAAAGCGATCGACTTCGTACATTCATGCTATTTGCATGGCCAACTTTGCACCAAAGCCATACAGGAAGAGATATTACAGAAAAGTATACTGGCCACTTTTTATTGGCTAATATAATCGATAAATTTGCTATAAATCGAAAAATTGTCTTACAAGTTTTGAATAGTTTGATGAAAGCCAATCAGTTGGATCATAAAGAGATTATTAGGAGGACTATGGATATAATTGTACCGGCTGTACCAAAGAGGATGGAGGATGGATGCCAACAATTGTTTCAGGTATTTTAAATTTATTAATGAACAATAAATCGATAATACAGTGGCGTAGTTAGGCGAAAATGGGGGCAATTACCCCCTGAAATGGAAAAAATAAAATTTTCCTAATGATAAGCCCTTACATACTCAAGCTATGCTCCTCATTAAAAATATATTAGTTATATCTAATACTTTGCTCTATTAATCGTTGTTATAACTAATCTTTTTTTGAAACAAAATACAAGTGATGTCAATCGTCTTCTCTCGTCGTCTCTTACAACTTTTGTTTTAGCGCTCGGAGTTTAAATTAATCATTCTCGAGATCGTCCGACAAACAAACAGACATACATTACACGTGTAATATAGTAGGATATTTTTTAGCTAGTCAAACAAACAATGATAGAAGAAGGCCATAATAACGCAGCAGTATCACATTGTCTATCTGTTGTTGTCCGACAATATGCTAGTTTTTACTACATCCGATTTCCAACAGTTCAAATAATCCTTGGTGCCGTGCAACGTCTATTTGCTGGTCCAGTTAATTTGGAAGCAAGAAGATTATCTCTCGATGTTTGTGAAACAATCATCAGGTGGGAAGAGATTTGCCAAAAATGCTCAACTGAATATAAAACTCAAAAATCTAATCAAACTTCTGCTGAAGCTTCTTCAATAGCGGGTAATTATGCAGTTCACTTTTAAATTTATATTTTTTAGCACCTCCACGTGCAGTACCACAATATGACCCATTTTCTGGAAGACCTCCTACTTTTGTCATGAGAAAACCTGTATTAGAAGAAGACACTAAACCCTTCGAAAAGACTACCATCGACCATGTTGTAAACATATTATTAAAATCAGCCACTTCTCCAACAGAAACCCAAACTGCAAATTCGGCATCATTTGAACAGTTGCAAAAGAAAGCTCTAATGTTACTAAAGGCTTCACTTCAAGGAAATGCATGGGGCTTAGTAGCAACTATTAAAACTCAATGGTATGTGGCTAAAACCAAGTTTGAAGCATAAGTTTTAGGATCGAAAAGCAGTTGAATGTCTCTCAAGTCGAACAACTTCCTCAAGATCCTCAACAAACTGGTCCTATTTTTGCTCAAGCTCAACTGACATTAGAAGTTTTGACCAATCTAGTTGTTTGTGTGGTATGTATCTTATTTGACAATAGAAAATCTTTACGATTTAGCCTCAACAAACCATTTTGAACAACTTCAAGTCATTCCAAAGAGCAATTATGGGGTGCTTTAATTGCCATAATACACAAGTAGTTTAAATTTTAAACAAGTTTTACAAATTGTAATTTAGGTTGTAAGGGCGGTCTACAATCTATTTTGTAAGCTTTTGGAGAAAACACCATCGTCATCAGCTGGATTGGATGAGTTTGATATCCTAAACCAATTTGTGGCAAAACATATCAATGACACTTTTGCTAATTATGAAAAGTAGGGCGCTTTTTAATTTAAAAACTATATAAGGGTGTGGAAAAATAACCCGACACCCATAGGTTACCAGGGGGTACAGTATCCCCCTCACCACTCATCCTCGGACCTTCCGCCTTTATAGTCATTCATCCATCCATCATGAGGGTTCGTGTACCCTC
>JAQGCP010001960.1:0-11266 GCA_034699885.1 Acrobeloides thornei | reverse complement strand
ACTCCCACTATGGGTAAAAAATTGGCGTATGTTTGGGCGAAATCGAAGAAATCAAGTTCGAAATGTTTACTGTAAGCTTAATCTTAAACGTAAGCCTAAGCTTAAGCCCAAGCCTTATCCATAAAAAGTAACATCTACTGGCAACAAAGATGGCAATTCCAAGAATTGGCATTATTACTTTTTTCACGTTTTTGGTTTTTCATGTTGACTTTTTTCATGTTTTTTATTTGAATTTTTCTCAAAAATTGCATTTTAAAATGCCGCGTGACGCAGCAAGTATAAATCCTGCATAAGAGTGAAACAAAATCAAAATGCAATTTTTGAGAAGAAATTCAAATAAAAAACGTGAAACAAGTACGCGTGAAAATGAACGTGAAAAGAGTCAGCGTGAAAAAAGTACGTGTGAAAATGAACGTGAAAAAAGTAAGCGGGAAAATAAACATGAAAAAAGAAAAAAAGCTGACTTCTTTCACGTTTATTTATGAAAACGTGAAAAAATTCAGCGTGAAAATAAACGTGAAAAAAGTCATAATGCCCCAAAAAACCATATGTTTATAACAGAAAAAAACTGAAACACACGCATGGCTTGTAAGAAAAACGTTTAAAAACATAAGTATAGTTGTATGATGATTATCTCGAAAAAAGGTTCATAACAATACTCCCGATGCTATAATAATAAAACAACAAACAAACGGGCTTCAAAAAGAGCGTCAACGAGAACCGGCTCGTTGGCGTCGTTCCCGCTAAAGTCGACGATTTCCTCGTCCTTTTCTTTGCTTTCCGGTAAGCACTCTTCTAGGAGTTTATTTGCGGATATATGCTAGGATTCAAATGGCCGCGCCAACCGGATCCAAGCATGAGCCTGGAGGAAAATTTCACGAGCGACGGCCTTTCAGGTAACACGATGATAGGCGTAAGTGAGACGAGAATCAAACGAGCTCTGAGACAAAGATTAAATAATGTATGAGATCAAAGCAAATTTGATGGTTGGTTCACAAAGGATTTTCATTCAAAAATTGGAGCTACTTGTACTCTAATGAACGTGGGGGGTCTAAAATCGAAAAATTTTATTTTTCGAAATTTTTTCAAAAATGAGCTTATTAGGGGTTGTTGGTCGAACCGATGTTGTTATCTCATGTTCATTTGGTTTAGGCTTAGGCTTAAGCTTAGGCTTAAGTTTAGGCTTAAGCTTAGGCTTAAGTTTAGGCTTAAGCTTAGGCCTAAGCCTAGGCCTACGCTTAAGCCTAAGCCTAAACCAAATAAACATGAGATAACAACATCGGTTCGGCCAATAACCCCTACTAGGGTAATTTTTGAGAAAGTTTCGAAAAATAAAATTTTTTTAGACCACGCTCAATGGGGTATAAGTAGCTCCAAAAAATTTTCATCAATAAAAAATTGTTCATGGACTCAATTTCTTGTACCATCCCGTCATTGCGGAGGTGATCTCGGTTGGAATGCGAAAAACATTTTTGTGTCATTTTGTCGCACGTCAACCATATGTAACGCTGAATAAATAAAAGTCCACGCAAAAAGAAAATTTGCTCACTGCATTTTTGTTGATGACTTTGTGGAATTAGTCGAATGACTCATTTATCGTTGTCTCAAGACAAATCGATTGATCCGTTATGGCTTTCCTAGTTTTGACAGGGCCAGGCAATCAGTTTCCTCCAAAAACCGGAAATTGTTATTAAGCAAACATCGGCACTTTGCACTACTTAGAAACTTAGGTTAAGAAACACTCTAGTCGAGTTCATGTCAATACCAAACACCAAGACATGAATAGTCTAAATGAAGGTATTGAATTAAAACATCATTTTTAAAAGTTGTTTTTCTTTTGAAGAAAAGTATCAGGGGTGCGAAAGTTCGGAGACTGACAAAATTTTGGAGAAGAGGAGTGAAACGTTTCAGTGCGCACTCTGGAGTTACTACACAAAAAAACGCTTCCCTGATCCAGGGGAGGCCTTGAGGGGGGGGACCGATGTGAAAAATTTTTTCTGATGACCCCTCTAGGGGTAAAAATATGTGGGGAATCCGAATTTGAAATTTTCTAAGCGAAAAAACGCTGTGTATTGAAGCGAAAAATCGCAAAAATGCGATTTTTGCGACTTTTCGCTTTAATACACAGGCCTCCCTTGAATCAGGGAAGCGTTTTTTTCGCTTCGAAAATGTCAAATTCGGATTCCCCACATATTTTTATCCCTAGAGGAGTCATTTCTAGAAAAAAATTTTGAAAATTTTTTCACGTGGTCCCCCTATATTAAGCTAAAAAGTGTAACTTTAAAAAATAATTTTAATTACATTAATTCAGCTGAGTTTCATACTTATTATAGTCATAATTGTCTTGAAGTGGATTGCTTTTTGGAATGGTATAGTGAAGTTACAACTTTTATAGAGGGAAATAATGGAGGTAGACGTTGAATAAAGTTTCCAACCAACTACTACTCGCAAATGTTTATTCGGTCTACCTCCATTATTTCCCTCTATAACAGTCATAATTATTACATAAAAATGATTTATGTTTTAGCTAAAGAATTCACCTTTTTTAGTTAAAGGGGGCAAAAATTAGGGACTAATCTTGGTCGAAATTTTTTTTGCCAAAATAGCTTATATAGGGAGGTAAAATCATGCAAAAAATCAATTGCGCGCATTCCCGAATCTTGAAAACGCTTCCCTGATCCTGATTCAGGGAAATAAGAGTGTGTATTGAAGCAAAAATTCAACATGTATTAATTTTAAAAAACGCTTCTCTGACCCTGAATCAGGGTCAGGGAAGCGTTTTCAAGCTTCGGGAATGCGTGCAATTGATTCCCCGCATAAAATTACCCCCAGAAATATGATTTTGAGGGAGAAATTTCAACATTTTTCGATTTTCGCTTCAATACACACATCTATTTCCCTGAATCAAGGACATTAATCAAAATTTTGAGTTGAACAAACATGAAAAAATCGCCCAAATTCCGTTTTTTCTCCGATACATCCTGCAAATAAATCATAACAAAAAAACTTCTGTCACCAACACTGGTTCTACAAAATCAACGACATTTCTCTCTCTCCCACGAAACAATAATTATAGATTGATTCACGCCAGTCTACCGGAAAATTGCGGCCCGACGAGGGCAACAACAAAAACTGTATAATACAAGATTGGAAATTTGAAACAAGTCGTGGAGCGGCGTCGCAAATGCGATTGTAAGTGCGCTAATCGGATGGAACGAAAAGTGAGCAGTACTCCTTCTTTCGTCCTTCTTTGGTCTTCTATCATCAACATCGACCACATGAAAAGTCCGGCCGAGAGTCAGTGTCGCAAACTTCATCAATTTGGCAGGGGTTGTTTTAAGTTTTTGGGTAGTCACGCCCAATTTAGTGCTCGGCACTCATAAATGAGGTTGAAACAGAGTTGATGACACACACACACATATACGGATTAAACGAGTCCGTGTTATGTTTAGGGAAAGCGTTATGTGGGAGATTTTGGTAACTTGTGCTTTTTTGCAAAAAATGTACGGAAAAAGGGACAGGATGACTTGGGCATAGACTCGAATGAAAAGAAACGAAAGATTTGAAACGAATACAGATAGAAGAATACAAATGAAACAATACGAATGAAACGACATAATGGAACGAAATCAAATTCAGGGTTTTCGTGTCAATATTCAGGCAAATTCAAACTCGAATTGATTTTTTCTTGTAAATCAATTTCAGGTTCAAATCGTTCCGTTCGTATCGTTTTATACGAATGAACAATTCGGGTTTGAATTTGCCTGAATATTAACACGAAAACTGTGAATTTGGTTTAGTTCTATTATGTCGTTTCATTCTTATCGTTCCATCTCTTCGTTCCATTAGAGCCATGACTTGTTGTCAGTATGCAGTCCCATAGGCAGGTCCGGATTTTGGGTGAAAGCGCACCACCAAAAAAATTTTTTCTTTTTTTTCTCCTGCCCTGTCATACCTTGACTGTTTTTGCTAATCTTGACTGACTTTCTGAGAAACCTGAAAATTCCAAACCACCATTTTCGTATAGATCGCTTGAACCCAAAAAACGTAATTAGATGAATGAGATAAAATCGCTCCGCATGCGGAAACCATCAAGTGCCACAAAAACTTTGCCGCTGAACCTATTTCAAGTGATTCATTAGACCGTGAATATAGGAATCGGATGACAGGCCGAAGAGAGAAGAAGTGTGATTTGTCGTCATTGATATGGGTGTGAAGAATTATTACCTCCAATGGAGAAGTGACACACTCATCGAGAAGAAGGAACTCAATTGGCGATGAACGATCGCTCAAGGCCATTCTCAGAAAAAGAAAACTTGAGCCACTTTTCTTAACGAGGTTATGAGACTATCCCAATTGCGGCAATAAACTGGTCTATTTTTGGTTGGAAAATTAAAAAAAATAAAATCAATGAAGACTATTGAGTTGTACCATAATGTTCGGGTTTTTGAAAAAATCGAAGAAATTTCAATCGGCTGAAATTCTCTTTGGAGAATTCAGCCGATTCTCCAAATCGGCTGAATTTTTTACTCGGGAGTTTTTCGACATGTGAAACTCGAATCTGAAGGAATTTGCTGATTTTAACCACAGGAAGGCATCCATACGATGGATATACTAAAAAGGTTTCATAATAAAAAATCGTTTAAACTCGCTTCGGCAATCGATTTCCTTAAAATTGAATTTTTTGTGAAAAATCAAATTTTTCCGACAAAAATCCGAATGTTGGTTCATTTTCGCTTCAATACACCTACCCCTCTCCCTGAACCAGAGTCAGGGAAGTATTTTCACGATTCGGTAATCGCTCTCAAAATAGCTTAAAACAACAGAATATAACGGAAATTTGAAGGAGTATCAATGAAAATAGATCGCGAGTTGAGCCGACGAAAAGGTTGAAGGAAACAACTATGAGCAAGCCATAACCCCAAATTACCTCCAATGTCGAGGTTGTGTAGACAGGAAAAGAGTGGAGAACTTTGCATGTTTGTAAAAATTATTAGCGATCATTTCACCGCGTCGAAACTTCTTTCTTGGTTTGAGTCATCAACGAGTTCATTTGGGGAATAATATCCTCCCTTTTCAAGTGTGTAAACTGAGCGCTGAAAAAATCTAAGACTGCGTTCATGTTTTCGTTGTAATACACAGATTTTTTCAAAAATCGCAAAAAAGTTTATATTCAGAAAGTTCATGAAAAGTGGAGCATTTTGTGTTTTTACGGCATGTTTTAAATCGTTAACGTTGCCGAGATAATCGCGTTTGAAGTTGGTGATTTTTGAAAAATTCCGTGTATTACAACGAAAACATGAACGCAAATTCAAATTTCAAACGCAATTATCTCGAAAACTACAACGATTCAGAATATGCCGTAAAAACAAAAAATGGTCCATTTTTCATGAACTTTCCGAATATATAGTTTTTTTGGCGATTATTGAAAAATCTGTGTATTACAACGAAAACATGAACGCAGTGAAAATTCGTCCCTGAATCAACAAAAGTTGTGTATTTACGCGAAAATTTTTTGAATTTTATGATGTATGGGTTTTCACTTCAATACATTTTCCCTGATTCAATATATGACGTGCAGAAAATTGTTGAGTATAAATTTTATTCGAATCAAACTGACACTTTTTTATCTTATCACAAATGTGATCAGCAAAATAATTTTTTGAAAAAATATCTATAGATTTTATAACATTTTTCATGGCCAGTTTTACGAAAAATGTCGGCTACTTGGCGAAGTGGATAAGGAAACCGCCCGTCCGATCTGGTAAGTTAAGCAACGTTGAGCCCGCACGATCCCCCTAGGGCAAAAATTTTGATTACAAAAAACTTTCTTATAATGGAGCAAACAATTTTTACTCCAAGGAAAGTTTTTTGTAATCAAAATTTTCTCCCTAATGGGATTGAACCTGCGGGCCCAACGTTGCTTAACTTGCCAGATCGGACGGGCGGTTTCCTTATACACTTCGCCAAGTAGCCAACATTTTTCGTAAAGCTAGAAAAAACGTTATATGTGATTAGAAATCGTCTTCGGAATGATTTTCTTTGTCTTCGCTTTCGTCGATCTGTTGTTGCACTTTTGGCTCCATTGCTTCTGGGCTGAACTCGGATAGTTCGGAGTGTTCATCTTCCAATTCTGGCTCTTCATCTGGGCCCAAACCGTCATCTTCTTCGTCTTCATCGTCTGAAAGTCCAGCGCCAGTCATGTTGCCATAGACTTTTGCTACTAAAAGTAATATTTTTGTGTAAGGGTCGCCACAAGCACGACACAAGTACGAGTGTATTTTACACTCGTACGATAGCTTGTGCCGTTGCTTGTGGGGACACGATAGCTTGTGGTGACCCTAAACAGGACCAGTCCACTCGGAAAAAAAATTCTATGTAAAAATCATATATTCGGAAAATTCATGAAAAATGGAGCATTTTTTGTTTTTACGGCATGCTCTGAATCGTTGTAGTTTTCGAGATAATCGCCACTTGAGATAATGACATCATGTACTGCTATTTTTGAAATTTGTGTATTACAACGAAAACATGAACGCAGTGAAAATTCGAGATTCAAAAACGAGATGATGAAGGGAATTACAAGCACAAGTCATCCCGTTCTTGGTCATCCCATTCATGTGTTGTTTGAACCATCCCGTTCTTGTCTATGTCGAAAATTCGTTCCTGAATCAACAAAAGTTGTGTATTGACGCGAAAATTCAAAATTTTTTTGCAGTTTTCGTAAGTCGATGAAAGATGAAATTCTTTTTAATTTTCGCGTCAATACACACAACTTTTATTGATTCAGAGACGAATTTTCACTGCGTTCATATTTTCTCTGTAATACAGAGAAAATTTTTCGGGCCCAAAAATCACAAAAATGCACTTGTATAAAAATTGGAGCTACTACACAATGGGGGGCACCCACATGAAAATTTTTCTGGAAATGATCCCTTTGGGAGTGCGGGGAATCCGAAAAGGCGCCACCCCATTTGCCCCCAATGTCCGTGGGGGCAAATGGGGTGGTGCCAACATTTCTAAATGTCAAATTCGGATTTCCCGTACATTTTTATCCCCAAAAGGGTCGTTTTTAGGCAAAAAATCGCATTTTTGCTACTTTTCGCTTCAATACACAGAATCAGGAAAACATTTTTTGCTTCGAAAATTTCAAATGTCGAATTCCCCGCATGTTTTTATTAGTAGGGTCATTTCCGAAAAAAATTTTAAACATTTTTTGGCCCCCTATTGTGTAGTAGCTCCTAAAAATGATTTAAAAAAACAAACCATTTTCTTGGCAATGTGTGGTCGAGCTAATAGTCGGCCGCTGAGAATGGTGGTGGTAAATGAAGTCGGGTTTGATATCAATTGCTGAAGAATCTAGGCCAAAATAGTTTTCGACTATCTTTAGAGAATCGGTAATATCTTGAGACATTGTTCAGGAGTCAAATTTGATGTAGAAAAAATCGAATCGGTAGTGAGGATCGTTCGAAATTATAGGATTCAAAAGACTAAAAAATAATTATAAAAATAATAACGAGTGGTCTATTGAAGAGTCTTCAATTTCTTAAAAGTAATGCACAGGCAAATTCCCACCAGAGCAGGTATTCGTTTCAATATGCAGCAATTCCATTTTTTACAAATATATTAAATTTTTCATAAAAAGGCGATTGCAACATTTTTTATAACTCGACGAGACGAATAAAATGACGCCAAAATTATCCAATTTGAACATTCTTTTGAGTTATTGAAACGAAAACCTTGAATCAGGGTTTTCGTTTCAATAACCCAAAACAATTTTCAAATTGGATAATTTTGATGTCATTTTATTCGTCTTGACGAGTTATAAACAATGCTGCAATCGCCTTTTTATGAAAAATTTAACATATTTGTAAAAAATGGAATTTCCAAAAAAAGTATTGAAACGAAAATCTGTGATGGAAATTCAAATTTTTAATTGCCTGTGCACTACCTTTGAATAAAATATTGCTTTAAAATGAGCTCAAATAGTGCAACAACAAAATTCTCCTTTCCAGTTTTCGTTTTAATAAACAATTATTTTAAAATGAATCAAATTCTTGGCATGCAAAATTGAAACGACCCACCCAATCCGAGTCAATAAAAAATTGATAAAAATATTTTCGCTGAATTTTTTTAGTTAGTAATAGCTGTCTAAGACCCAATTAAAGCCGATGTGTACATAAAAAGTAACATGGAAATTTCAAGGCCAGCAAGATGAAGCTATTGGGAAAAAGAAATTACGGCTCAAGAGTACAATATAATTGATAAGGCAATGAAGAGTCCCCTCTGTCCTCCATCTGAAGCGCCTGTAGACAGTCGCTTCTTCATTCCATCTTCTTCGTTCCAGGCCCAAAGTGAAATGGCTTGGAGAACTCTCAAAAATGGAGAAGAAGAAAAACGGTCGTAAAGCAAAAGCACAACGGCGAAAAGCCATTACGTAACAAACGATCAAACCTTATAGTTGAAAATGGAGCAAACAATAAAGAGGAAATAATATATTTCTGTTGGGAGGTGATATGTCTGGAATTGAACAATGTCATCAAAAGTGTAAAAGACCATCGTGGTCTTAAACAGGAGATCAGAGTCCCATTCAGAAAAAAGACTTCATATAAAAATTTTGTATTCAGACAGTTCATGAAAGATGGAGCATTTTTTGTTTTTACAGTAAATTTTGAATCGTTGTAGTTTTTGAGATAATTGCGTTAGAAAAAAATTGTTCATGTTTTCGTTGTGATACACAAACTTTTTGAATTTTTTGCGGAAAAATCGATTTTTTAAATTTTCTTAACATGAACATTGTAGCAGTTTTTTATAGATCAATGAACAAAATGACAACAAAATTATCCAATTTGACAATTGGGTTATTGAAACGAAAACATGAATCAGGTTTTCGTTTCAGAACATGAATCATGTTTTCATCTCAAAAGATGAATCAAGTTTTCGTGTCAAAAGATGAATCAGGTTTTCGTTTCAAAACATGACTCAGCTTTTCGTTTCAAACATGAATCAGGTTTTCGTTTCAGAACATGAACCAAGTTTTCGTTTCAGGACATGAATCAGAATTTTCGTTTCAAAACATGAATCATGTTTTCATTTCAAAACATAATCATAATCAAGTCGGGTATGAGGAATCTTTTGAGCTCGGTTTCGGCAAAATCGGCTAAGGCATAGGCTTAGGCTAAGGCTTAGGCTTAGGCTTAGGCCTAGGCTAAGGCTTAAGCTAAGCCTTAGGCTAAGACATATGCTTATGCATAGGCTAAGGCTTCGAAGGAAGGAGGGCAAGTTGATAGTTCCTTATTAGTTACTTTTCCAAAAACTCTCAACCTGATTGAGTGCCAAAAAATCTGAAACTGATACCCAATTGACAAAAATCTTCCCTCCCACAAAAAAGTCAACAGTCTCAATATCAAACAAAAATAGAAACACCGGAAAGAAGTGGCCAAGAAAGGAAATGGGCGGCGCCCCACAACAATATCCCTCCATAATGCCCAATAGTCTCTTTTCTTACAACCTTGTTTCGTGTGCCATAAAGATGAGTCAACAAAATCAACCTCTTGAAACTATCTTGCAGAGACATCTTGCAGGGGTGTATTTTATTTCTAATCGAAAATTTCGAAAATACTCATAAATGTGATGTGCTTTGCTTTTATAAAGAAAAATCGAGTGCTCTTTATTTTTTATCAGTGATGTCAGTCCAGAACATAGAATTCGATGAGAAAAGGTTAAAAGTGATTTGTCATTCGATTTCTTTACGTCAAATAGGTCAGAGGACACTCCTAAGGTTGACTAAGAAAGCCTAAGCCGCAACTGATAAGCATTAGATGAATGGAACCCGGAAAACTAGCTCATTAGCTGTCCTGGAAAACGTCATAATGTTCTGTCCAGATGTGACATTACCAATTTTTGGGATTTTGACCCCTCCCTCCTCACCGAAAATGTACTAACGTTATCAATCTTTTATGGGGACGGCCGATCCCCCCTCCCCTCCTAACATGATAATGTATAACATTTTTCACAGAGAGATTTAAAAAAAGTGCCGGTTACATAGCAAAGTGCGAAGTGGCGCTAACTGCACCCATAATGTCGAGGGTTCGATCCCACGCGGACCCATTTCTTTTTGCAGTGTCCAAAATCGATAAAAATTTTTGCCTAGGGATATTTTTAGCCCAAAAACACGAATTTGATATTCTTATTACTCCAAAATCTCAGAAAATAATATTTTTTAAAATTTTATGCAAATTTAGGCGTTTTTGTAAAAATTGAAAAAATTCATTTTTCGGAGGTTTCGGAGTAATAAAAACATCAAATTCGTGTTTTTGGGCTAAAAATACACTAGACATAATGTTTTATCGATTTTGGACACTGCAAAAAGAAATGGCTCCGCGCAGGATTGAACCCTCGACCTTATGCGTGCAGTTGGCGCCACTTCGCACTTTGCTATGTAACCGGAAAGGATCACTATGTGAAAAACGTTATAATATCTGGACAGCCCCTAACAAGAAGGAGCCTAAAAGTTCTTGATACGGATATTTATTTGTCAAAAAACTGAAAATTTGTCAAAAATAACAATAAATTGAAAATGATGATAAAGAATAGCAGTAAAAAGTTGAAATTTGTTGCCTAAAAAGCCAACTTCTTTTTTACGACACCCTCTGAATCGTTGTAGATTTTGAGATAATTGTGTGTGAAGTTGGCGATTTTTGAAATCCTGTGTATTACAACGAACAGTTTTTCCCTGAATTAATAAATTTTGTATATTGAGAAGAAAATAATTCAAACTAAACATTTAGAAGAAAAATACATATAGCATTGTATATAACTCGACAAGATGAAAAAATGACACCAAAATTATTCAATTTGATAATGGTTTTGGGTAATTGAAATGAGAACATGAATCAGGGTTTTCGTTTCAATAACCCAAAACCATTATCAAATTGGATAAATTTGGTGCCGTTTTGTTCGTCTCGATGAGGCGAACAAAATGAGATAAAAATCATCGAATTTGAAAATTGCTTTGGGCTATTGAAACGAAAACCTTGATTCATGTTTTCGTTTCAATAAGCCAAAACAATGTTCAAATTGGATAATTTTGGTGTCGTTTTGTTCGTCTCATTTAGCTATAAAAATTGCTATATAAAATGATTCATAAAATAAGCAAATGCTCATTTTATGAAAGTTTAAAAAATCGTTGCAAAAATCGATTTTTCCGCAAAAAATTCAAAAAAGTTTGTGTATTACAACGAAGAGCTTGTAACAAATTCAAATT
>JAQGCP010001959.1:0-11270 GCA_034699885.1 Acrobeloides thornei | reverse complement strand
AAATCTATTTAATATATATACAATTACAGGGTGGGTCAAATGAACCGACGCACCATCGAATATCAAAAAATTTGTTGAAAATTTATCTGAAAACTAATGTCTGAAAATAATTTTATGCGGGATTGCGCGCATTTTTAAAGCATGAAAAAGTATCTGACTCTGATTCAGAGAATGTTTGCATCAATACCCTGAATCAGGGTTTGGGGAGAGTTTTTAAGCTTCGTCATTGCGCGCAATCGATTTCTCATATAAAATTATCCTTGAAAAATGATTTTTGACAAAAATCCAAAATAGCTTCCCTGTCCCTGAATAAGAGAATTTTATTCCTGTCATGGTAGGTCATGATATATTTAAGCAAAAATTGTCTGAATTAAGGTAAGATAATTTTTTTTGCAACCAATTCCCCGCTTAAAATTACCCTTAGACGTTTTTTCAGATAAATTTTCATATACGATGGTGCGTCGGTTCATTTGGCTCACCCTGTATTTTTACAATATTATCTATATTCAAAAAATTTATATATAAGGCAATATGGTAATGGAACATAGCACTAGCGCAATATTGTGCTTTCGTTACTCCGAAAACTCTTCAACTACACTACAAATTAATGATTTCAAAAATATGACACATATATAAAAAAGTAGAATTTGAATATGGATGTTATAATGCCCCTAAACGGAGTCAAAGTCTCCTTTTTGACACCTCTGCTCCTTTTTGAACCTCTGCCCCCAGTGAATTTATAAAATTACCCCTTTTTTGAAGAAATCTGCCTCCTATTTGGAGATTTGTTGCCTCCTTTTCTAAAAATGTGTATAACATCCAAGATTTGAGTATACAATGTGTGCTTAAATAACCCAACCGATTGTCTCGAAATAATTTTAACATATTTTTTATGAAAGAAAACATTTAGGCTGTTTGAATTTTATTCAGTGGCGTAACCAGACCCCGGGTGGGGGTGCACTCTCGAAAATTTTTGAAAAAATGGATATTTTGTGAAAAATCATAATTGGGGGCAATCATGATGGGGAAAATTCAATCCCTTTGAGCCAGAATGTACTTGCACCCCCTGCACCTCCCTTGGTTACGCCATTAATTTTATTAGAAAGCTGGTTGTTTGCTTATAAAAATGATACATACAGAGTGGCGCAAAAAAAGTTTCATTTTACTATTTTTCATGAATTTTGAACCCAAAATTTTTTCTAAAAATGACCCTATTAGGGGTAATTCGATGAGGGGAATCAATTGCGAGCATCCTTGAAGCTTGAAAATGCGTCTCTGGCTCTGATTCTGGGTCAGTGTATTGAAGTGAAAACCAAAAACATAAAAACTAAAATTTTGATTTTCGCCCCCATACACATACACTGAATCATAGAGAAGCATTTTCAAGCTTGAAATGAGCGCAATCGATTTCCCGCATCGATTTACCTCTAATAGGGTCATTTATAGAAAAAATTTTGGGTCAAAAATTCATGAAAAATGGTAAAATGGATCTTTTTGCGCCACTCTATATATAGGATAGCTTATATGATTGCTTTCATCAAAAGTTAAGTTCAAAAGTTAAGATTATTTAAGCATGTCATGTAGTAATATGAGTATTTACACAACCCAAAATACATTGTAATATGAGTATTTACACAACCCAAAAATCTTGATCACTCGCAAGATTAAAGATAAGTTCATAGCCTTGAGGATCTTTATAATTTCTTGAAAATCGATAGTAAGTTCCATCCGTACATATGGCGATAACATCCTGAAATTATTATTTTAAAATTCAGTTTAAAAAAGCAATTGTCTTTTAAGCTTTGGTTTACAGACGTGTACAGGATGGGCTTAAATAATGTCCCCTCCCCATAATGAACAGATTTCTCATGAGTTTCGATTGTTTTTAAGAAAGTTTTCAGGGGTAATTTTATTCGAGGAATCGATTGCACGCATTATCGAAGAATAAAAAATCTACCTGACCCTGATTCAAGCGATATTCACTACACTAAACTTATTTTCCTCTTATTCAGGGTCAAGAGGGCTATTTATGATCCGTTCTAAAAAGTATAGAATCTCCAGCCCTCAGAAAAATCACTCATTCTCTCATTCAACTTTTTACTTCATAAGGAGGGGTTTTCGATCGAATTGTTTTTGAGTTTTGAGCGATTTCGTATTTCAGTGAAGTCCAAAATCCTGGCAGATATTAAGCAATCCGAAAAGGGATTCCATTCTTTTACACTCTACTGTACATATAGGGTCAGTGAAAAATTGCTTATAGGCACTGCTTTCGGTTAGTTCAACAATATTATAAACTCATACTTTTGTGCATGAAACTGCATCATCAAATCCTGTTGTTATTGAACTATTTATAAAAGCACATTCTGCTATTTGTTCTGGATTTGGCAGCGAGTATTGTACAATGCTGCGACGTTCATCTTTACAAAACCTCATTTGATCCCATCTAAATTATTTCTGTTCCCAAAAATAAAATTTTCATTAAAAATTACATTTTTCTCATGTTTAACCCTCTATCATCCTCATTATCCACTAAATCAAATATATGAATGGTTCCCTTGTCGCTGGAGACCGCAAAATATACAGAATCATGTGAGAAGCGAAGACTAAAATTTGGTAATTTATGGTTTTTTAAATTGAAAATACCAATGCAAATTTGCAAAATCAACACCTCTTCTTAATTCGAACATAAGTTGTTTAGTTCTTGTATCGAATAGTCTAATGATAGTGCCCTAAAATGTTTGTATAAAATGTTAATACAAGGTAGTACAAAAGTTCTGTCACAACATTTTATATCGAATTAACACAACAAAAACTATGCCCACTTTATCCAAAATTGAACTCTTCGGAGCTCATACGACACTGTTTGTCAGTGACTGAAAGATCAATGGCTTGATCTCCAAATACGAAAATTAAAGAAATCTATACCTTTGTAGAACCAGTGGCAACTCGTGTAGCTTGATTATTCAGTGCAATTTTTACAACAGCTGAATCATGTGCTTGAATTTCTGTAGGCGCAAGAGACCGGCTCTGACTTGCATTTTGTAGGTTTACCAACTAGATTTTCGAGAAATATATATCTTAGAGTGCGATTATTACCTGTATACTTCCAAGTTTAAAGCCAGGATATACCAAAAATTCCATTTTTGGATCAGGGCTTAAAGCAGCTAATCCTGTGGGATTAAGTCCAGTTTCTTCACTTTTTACTAATTCTAGACCTTTCAATGAAAATACATGTACTTGTCTATGTTGGACAACTATTAATCTAGAAAAAATGATCAAAATGATTAATTGAAAGAGTAAAAAACCTTGTAGATGAGAGTAAAATGTTCAAAACCGGACCATTCACAGTAACTTCAAATACAAATTTCCTTTTAGCATTATCCCATAGCATAACTAAAAGTTTTGTTAATTGTTAAAGATAAGAATTTTTGTAGGAAAACCTGTTTTATTAGAAAATTTTGGCCTGGGTTCTCCAGAAACTATAGCAATTAAATTTGAGCGATTTAATATAGCAACCAATTTTACACTACCAACTTCTTCGACTTCTAAAAGTGCTAGGTGTATAAAAAGGTAAAACTTGGAGAGAGATGAATTATTTTAACAGATATGTAAATTTACCACTGATATTCATTACACACTATTTAGCGTGCCATCTAATTTTAGGAAAATTTTTAGATTACAATCCATTCCTCTAAAATAAACCCTGGGGCTTATTTTTCTTAATCCCTCTAAACAGGGTTCCCTTTTTGATTATTTTTAATCAGAACCGGGAACCAAGCGTTCTGTTTCTGCTGGGAATCGAACATGCAAGAAATTTATAAAAGCCGAAAGTTTTAACCACTCGGCCATGTAGGTAATTTATTAAGCGGCGATAAAATTGCATTATAATCTTATGTTAAAACATGATAAGGAGCTAAAAAAATTTATCTTGAAGAGTATAAATTTTTGGGGTGCCATTTTTCTTCTCTCACCAAGCCCTATCGATTGATGTAGGCCGTGACAGAATTGGACTTAAAGAGCCTGAGATAGCACAAACAGATGCATATAGCGCGTTTAATATTTAAGGATTTTTGCTTAAATTTGAACCTCGGTGATTATTTTTTGTTAAAATTTCATATAAAAATAATCATTCTTGCTTAATTTTGAATAAAATTTACTTGAAAATAATTATTTTGCAAAATTCCTACGGGAAACCCTGCTTTCAAGGAGGGTGTTTTTGGGTTATTTTGTTTTTTGGCGTTATAAAAATCCTCTGAAGGAAAGGGGCTTATTTTAGAGGAGATACGGTAGTTTCTCTAAATCAACGACTTATAAAATCTTACTTAATCGAGTAAGCTCCGTTAAAGGATCACAATTAAAAACACGAACGCCATCATCAGTTGCAACGGCAAAGCAATCTGAAAAAATTAATTTTTTCTTTGACTTTGTAAAAATTCTAACCCTGTTGATGATTAAAACTAATGTGCCGGATATTGTTAGAAAGAGACATTTTATACGGTTAAAATCTTTTCATAGGCAGGAATATTTAATTCTAACTCTAAAAAAATGATACAATTGTACATTAAAAGCGACAATGTGAAAAACAAACGGTTCGCGTTTTATACGATTGTATGAAACATTTGAAATTTATGAAACAATTGAAATAATTTTTAGGATATAACAAACTGTTGCTTTTTTGTAATTATTTTATATTTTTTACTTTTCAAAAATTACTAACGACGCTTTTAAAATGTAAAATTAAAGCCCCGAGAGGCTGCGTGACATTTGTCCCGAACCGATAAAAATGAAGAAATATTTACATCTTAAAAAAATAGCTTATGACCTTTTAAGCTATTTTTCGATTGCCATTTTGATTTCATGAATGACTATTGGTCATACATAAAATGAAATATGCCAGTAATTTAAATTTCTAGTCAACAATTTCGGCGCAAATTTGAATGTGGAATTAATGAACTATTTTAAAAAAGCAAAAAATATAAGTTCTTGACGGTTGGTCAGTTTTTTAAATTAGAGATTTTGTACAAAAAGTTGCCAATTTTGTACTCTGAGAGGGACTTCGAGCAGTACTCCCGAGCGATTCGTAACCTACTTAAAAGTAAAATTTTTATTTTTTGAAAATTTTACACATGCGTAAATTTTAGTCTTGATTCTCCCAAGGGCAAAAAATGAAAAAAATTTGTCCTTGATTTCAATTGTTTAATCAATCGTCTTCTCTCATCGTCCCCTGTAACTTTTGTTTTAGCACTACGGGTTTAAATCTAACGTTCCCGAGATCGTTACCATATACAAACACACAGACATTACTCGTTTAACGTAATAGGATAATTTCGAAGTTCGAACTTGGAAAAATTCTCACTGTGAAATTTAAAAAAAAACATTTCTGAATCAGTGAAACTCGTTTGGAGAGTCCTTATGCTTTTCATTATCGTCAAAAAATTCAAAACTTTTTAAATTGCCAAGCAACTAAAGATTGATCACCAGTCTTTTTGACATGTTCCTCTTTATTGGTTTGTATATTTTATATGTTTTATTTTTTAGTTCTAATTTACTTTTACCCGTTTAAAATTTTTAAACCAGATAATTTAATAACCGACTGGCATGGTGTTGTGATCTTCCAAAGTGCGGAAACTAAGGTTTTATCTTTGGAATTGAAATGTTCCTCTTAGATTTTCCCTCTAAATACTTCAGTGTTTTTTGGACAGAAGGGGAACCAAACCCTTGCTAATGCCGGTGATACCGAACTTTTTGACCACTACACCATGGTGGTTACTGAATGACTCGTATTGAATTTCGACCTTGTAATAGTGCTAACCGCAACACATGGTCAAATAAATAATTTTTGTTTGCTAGACCTTATCTATCAGCTGATGCCGACACTTTTTTAACCGCCACAAACTTCCATAAAAATCGATCCCTGTAATCGATCAGACGCACTATTTCCTCCTACATCCACTATACATAAACATAATCCTCTTTTCATGTATTCAATCGACACAAACTCTTTTTGAAGCAATTTATTTTATACAGCAAAAATAATTCAAAAGTAAACCAAACACATTGAGATACAATGACGAGGTGCTTTTAAAGGGAGATGCCCAAAAAAGTACCTTTTTGAAAAAAGAGAAAATAAATACAATGCACAGAGTCAATCATGTCGAAAATTAGAGCAAAAATTGAGAAATTACAAAATAAAATATCATTTTAAGAGATGAGATCGATTTGATTGGTCTGCGCATATTGAACAGTGTAAATGGATGAGGTTACTGGACTTATTTGGTGCCTTTGTAGATGGCAATGTCTCGTTCATAACGTTTCTTGTCATCCTCGGCCAATTTTTCCCATCTCTGAAAAATTTTGAAATATAAACTGGTCGAAAAATTGTGGTGCATACCGATTTGTCAACGAGTTTGCCCCATTCTACACCAGCGGCCTTGGCTACATCAGCAACTCCCATACCAGGCTTCTTCAGCTTGTCACGGTTTTCTTGCATCCAGAAGAAGAACGCAGACATTGCGCGTTTTGGTGCATTGGGGTCCTTGGTTTTCTTGGACACTCCACCAGCTTTCTTTGCCTAAAATTATTTGTATATTTTTTATATCACTCTTTAAGTTTTTTTATATAAAAGTTAACCCGACTGAATTTTTTTGCATGCAACTAGAAAACTGGCTTATTTTTAAATTAATAATTTTTAATGATATGCCCATCCATCAAACGAATTTTCAACTGTTTTCTTTTTATGCATTCAATTTTTCAAATACGCACGATGTTGAACCCCCTTCGTTGATACCCTCTTCAACGTTTTTATTATATATCAAACCACGCGAGTATTGCAATACTCGCTTTCCATTGTCGCTCATCTCTCTCTTCTCCTCAGTGTTTATTCGACATTGAAGCATAGACGCCCAATGCTGATAGGTCTTCCTTCCTTCAACCATCACGGGACTGAAGAACGGCGTGCGCTAGCGAGTACTGACACATGTGTGTTATTGGGGGAAAACGAAACAAGACACTGACATGTGAGTGAAGACCTTCCTTCTCCAATCCATAGTCGCCGCTAGTTGTCGTCGATTTTCCCTTTGGTTTCCTCCACTGCCTTCCTTCTTTATGTGCAGTTGGAATTGATGGAAAGCCATGCGGAGCGACAACAGCCATTATCGCGCGCCTCAGTGGAGAAGCAAAGACCAGCAATGGTTTCTGTTCAAATCCTATGGTCGCTTCCCTTTCAAAACATGGTCTTTTCTCTCTCTCGCTAGCAACGATCGCACCCGCCACAGCCTCTATGGTCTCATTATAGGAGCAAGAAACGACGCCAACAAAACGAAACCCCAACAACCAATGGCTATGTCTCGCAAAGAGTCTTCTCAATGCTCAACCAAATACATATAACCTTCTTCCTCTTCGACGACCATGAAATTTGTTTTGGTGTGTTGGCAAAAATGTTCTTCAATTCCGAAATATATTCCTTCTTTGACAACTTGCATTTCGAAGCTTCAGATAAAGAGAAAAACTATGCCTTTTAGTGGAATTTAAAAGAAAAAAGGGCAAAAGATAATTTAAATTGAGATTTTCGCAGAAATTTATATAAAAACATCGCTCCAGATAACTTTCTCTCATGAATTGAAGCGTTGTCATCCCTAAAGGCATAGGAAAGGGATACTCATGGATAGGAAGATAGGTGCCAGGCCCGTAGCTACGTTGGTGCCCCAAATCCAAAAAAGTCAAAATTTTTCATAATGGTCCGCGCATCGGCGCGATAAAACGCAATGGGGGAACCAAAATGATTTTTGAGAATTTTTGAAAAGATTGAAAAAAATTGCTTTGGTCTCCCTATATTTTTGCCCAAAATTTTTGAACAATTAAAAAAAACTAATAGTCCCCCATTACGATTTATCACCAAAATTTCCCCATTTTTCATCAAAATTTTTTTTCATCGTAAAGGGGACCCTTATGATTTTTTCAAAATTTTTGGGTGGCCCCCTAAATTCAGCTCTTCCTACGGGCCTGGTAGGTACTCCTGACGGAAAAGAAAAAACATAATATCTCTCTATCTTTTGAACGGCCGAAGGCTGGGAAAAAAATCATGAACACATACTCCTATGATTTTTGAGTCTAGAACAACGGCGGAAAAAATGAGAGACGGAGCGAAATTTTAAAAACGGTTAACGCCACTCGATTCAGCTCATGGAGAAGAGTAAAACGAGGTATATATTGTTCACAAAAGAAGAAAACTTACATGGTCGAGTAGATAGTGTGATAGGATTTAACTTATAGATCGAAGGTTTGACCCCGTGCCGAAATTAAAGTTTTCCAATTTTCATGAAAATTTTTGTTTATGCCTTTTTTGGTCGTAGATCATTTTCCTGTTAATATTTTTTCATATATATGAGGTTTGACATGTATGGCGCTGGCTCAATATGAAAAAAAAATCAAAATTTATCAATTTTTCTTAAGTTTTCAAAAATAACATCGCCATCGTGTTCAGTGCCTAAAATTACCCCTAATGGGTAAAATTAGATGATTTGGAGCACTAGAACAGGCAAAAACATATGGTCGCCGGCAGGGATTGAACCAATGCCATATATGTCAATTTGCATATATATATGTAAAATATTAATAGGAAAATGATCTACGACCAAAAGTATGCATAAGCAAAAAATTTTATCCAATCGGAAAACTTTAATTTCGGACTAGGATCGAACCCTCGGCCTATAAGTTAAATTCTGACACACTATCCACTTGGCCATGTGAGTTTTCTTCTTAGGTGAACAATATATACCTTGTTTTACTCGTCTCGATGAGCTGAATCGAGTGGCGTTGATCGTTTTTAAAATTTCGTCTGTCTCCTTTTATTTTGGGCTGCTGTGGAACAATCTCTTGAAACCCCCTTAATAAACATTTGCAAAAGTGCAGAAATATCTTAATGAAAATGTTTTCTACAATTGTTGAAATATGGCATGTTAGTTTAATAAATTAAAAATTCTTTTTTTAAGATTTTAATTTAAAAACAGTTTTGAAGTCAGTAACAAGCATTCAATCTTTTCCCCCACTGAGCAATCTGTGGGCGCCGCTCGAATGAGAGAGAAGGCGAGTGAGAAGACCCGAATAGCCCTCGCTTCGGATGCAACAACTAACCCTGTACTTCTTCCTCTTACTTATACCAACTATACCGAAACTTTCAAACATTTATAGCAAAACTTTAACATAATCATGTTAAAAACTTACTGCTTTGGCCATTTTCAATTGAAATATACGAAGTATTAGAACAGAGCAACCTTCAGTTGAATGTTGAGGAGCACTGAATGTGAATATGTGTTGTTGGGGAAGGAAAGAAGAAGGCAAGCCAAGCCAAAATCGCGACTATGCATTGAAAAACGATCAACTAAAGGCGGGTATTTGTTTCTCTAGTTCCACAGAAAGGGGAACATTTCGTGTTGTCTTTTCGCATACAGCTATTTCAAGAACTCCTCTTGATTTGGCAATAGTCTCTCATTCAACGGGTGCTTGTTTATTCGTCTAGCTTGCGCGTCACCTTCAACTAGGCCTCTACTATTTTTTCAACATCTTTTTTGAATGGATGCTCATAGCTTTGTGTTAACACTAGTCCTAAGATTTCCCGCCATTTTCCAAAACAAAAACCCAAGCCTAGTGAAAAGGGTACTTCGTTTAATTGTTATGAATGGTAACGATTACCGTGGAATTAATAAGAAATTTTTTATATTAAAAAATAAAGGGAAGAAAAATTATTAGTTAAACTTATAACATTTTAATAATAATAATGTCCACATGCACATATACTCCGTTTCCTGCTGAAAGACAAAAAAGTTAGCACTCCATAGTCTAGTGGCTAAGGAGCCAGACTATCAATATGTAGGTGCAGGTTCGACCCCGCTAGGAGTCAACTCTTTTGTAAGTGTCCAATGATAAAAATTTTGCATAAGGGTATTTTTATACGAGGAACACGAATCCACCGTTATTTTTCATGAAAAATTACGTAAAAAGTAAGTTTTTGACCAATTTTATATTTCTAACTTTTTATACTTTTACATAATTTTTCATGAAAAAATTACGGCGGATTCATGTTCCTCGCATAAAAATAACCTAGGCAAAATTTTTTATCAGTTTTGGATACTTACAGGGTGGGGCGAAACTATAGCATAATTTATTTTCAACTCATTTTTTTACTTTTCGAGTAGTGGATACCTGGCCCAGCCGATTGTAAGCTTACAGGGTCATACATGGGCAAAGGGGGGGGGGACTGTCCCCCATACTTCTTCTTATTGGCCGAAAAATTGTAATACTACTTCTTATTTTGGCCAAAATCCGAAAAAACACATCCCCCTTATGTTTTTGCCTAAAATTTGAAGTTGATTTCTTGGGTAAAAACTCCTATTTTTGGACCCATTTCTTAAATTTTTTTACCAAAATACATGAGCCCACTCCTTATTTTCGGGGGTATAGGAACAAATTCTTAAATTTTAGTTGGTGGCTAAAAAAAGTCGTCAAATTGCAAATCCGAAAAATTTACGTATGCAAAGACCACTTCTTATTTTGGGTCCCTGTCCGCCCCCCCCCCTGCTTGCCCACGTATATACAGGGTCCGAGCATATCCCCCGGATAAGAAAGCTCGAGATCTCAACAGCGAAAAAATCTTATAACATTCGGTTTTATGCAACTTTCTAAACCTATCACCCCTGATATCAGCTTGGAAGCGAGACCGAGCGCTCCGGTCTCGGCCTCGCTTCCAAGTAACGCGACGCTTACTATTGCTTCTATACCATATAGTATAAAATTTAGACCATACGTATATCTGAAAAGTGTAAACAAATTTGTCCCTATTTCGATGTTATTCTGATCCGCATAAACTAAGGTTCCTCTTGGAATTGAAATGTTCCTTTAGATATTCCCGATAAATACTGAGCGGCAAAATCTTTTGAACTCAAGGGAGAACTGAACCATTGATCGTGCCGGTGATGCAGAACTCCTTGGCAGCGCACCGGACCACTACACCATGGCGGTCACTGAATGACTCGTAACTAATTTCGACCTTGAAGTAGTAACCGCAACAGGTATCAAATGGCTTATTTCATCGTCCCCTACAACTTTTGTTTTGGCGTTAACAGTTTGGATCGCAAACTGCAAAGTTAGTCCGCACGTACATACATTACTCGTTTTATATAAGAAGATTACCGTTTAGTGCTGATTTTAGCGATTCTGTTTTAATTTTTGTACTTGGGGTTTTTCTATTTGGGGGGGGGGGGGAGCACGGTTCC
>JAQGCP010001958.1:0-11271 GCA_034699885.1 Acrobeloides thornei | reverse complement strand
AATAAAAAAGAAATGGAATAATGATAGGTGCAGCAGAAAAAAGCTTTTATTATTTATCAACAAATAATTATTATTCTTGTGATCTCTTCAAAAATAGGGTTGAATAAGAATGGTAAAGTATCCTTTTTATGCAAAGTTATAAAAAATAATCATTACTTTTATACAAATATTATTTTATATATTTACATTGCCATGTACTTAATATTTACGAATAATACAGAATGAGTAAAAAAAGCGGAATTTTGCGATTTTCGAACAAATTTTCATTAAAAAAAAATTTTTTTAAATTTTTCTAAAGTACTCTATGGCTCCATTCACAATACGGTGTTTTAGTACCCCTTTTTACAACTTCCTAACTTTTGTATTTATAAGCTCTAAACTTTGTGATTTGGTTTATTACAAACATTTCCGAGACACCCATAAATTGTAATAGAAAAGTTCAACATGAACAGCCTTATGCTATAAAATCGTCACATGTCACAAAGATCCCAAACATAATAATTTTATGATTGCATTGTACAAGTGCTTGATGCTCAAGGTACATGGACACTTCTAACAGTTGAAAAAATCGAAATAGTCGATGTTTTCGTTTCATCAATACATAAACTTTGAAATTTTTTAACAAAAATTGTTGAAAAGTTTGATTTAAAAAATTTTCAACTTATAATTTTTCAAAAAATTTCGTCTATTGAAACGAAAACGTTGATTATTTCGATTTTTCCAAATATTAGAGGGGGGTCTAGGTATAGTCTGTTTCAAAAAGAGATATTATCGAAAACTTCCCAACCTCAGTTTCTAGCGATCCCGTCCGATCTGGCAAGTTAAGCAACGTTGGGCCCGCTGGGTTCAACTCCCAGACCTAATTTTAGCGATTCAAAAATTCTTGTTAAAGCAAACCCCCTTAAAATTACATGAAAAAAACTGTCCTATCATTATTTTTCGATTTTGGCCTCTGTGGAACTCAGTATTATAATGCTCAAGTTCGATCCATATCAGTAGCGAAATGTTTTTGCACTTTTTTATTTTTTGATAATTTTCAATCCATTTAGGTTTACTGAAAAAATAATGTCAAAATCGAGGTTCTGGCATGCTAAAACCTAAATGGGTTATCAAAAAATAAAAAAGTGCAAAAAAATTTGGCCACTGGTGGGAATCGAACCTGAGCCTTATAATACAGGGTTCCACAGATGTCAAAATCGAAGAATAATGATAGGACTTTTTTTGCATGTAATTTTAAGGGGGTTTGCTTTAACAACTTTTTTGAATCGCTAAAATTAGATCCGCGAATCAAACCCGACAGGCCCAATGTTGCTTACCTTGCCAGATCGGATGGGATCGCTCGAAACTGGGGTTGGGAAGTTTCTATAGTATCTCTCGCTGAAACAAACTATACTTTTAAAAAATACGGTGTAAAAAATCATTCATCTTCTGTAAATATTGGATGTCTGATTTGATTAAAGTTTTACTAATTTTTTATCTTATTTTGTTATCAGTAAGTGATGTATGTGAGGTAAATAGGTTTAACAAATTTTAGGCTTTAGTTGTGGCTGTGATAGCAAATTTGTTTGCCCCGTTTCTTGTTATTTGACTGCGTTAATTAAAAAAAAACACATGGGAACGCCTTGATTCAAAATGGTAATACTATTCACAACAATCTGGAATATTGCATATCATATAACCATTTCGTTTCTAACAATTCGATTGTGCTTACTGCTTAAAGAATCTATAAAATTTATCATCAAGTTACAGTTATTTACAAAGCCTTTTGACCTCTCACCATATAAAGAAAAATGGACCGGTATGAAAATAGAGTAACAAGAACCTTGTTGTTATTATTATTTAGTTGTCACCGGAGCCACCGATGGAATTGGCAAAGCTTTCGTTAAAGAATTACTCAAAACTAGAGGTTTAACTAAATTTGTCCTAATTGGAAGGGATCAAGAAAAACTGTTGAGACTACAAAATGAATTGGGTGAGTCATAGATTGAAAAATTGAGGTAATAATAATGATTAAGTTGAGATACATGACTGTAAAATAAAAACGTTGCTTTTCGACTTTGAATATGATTCAATGGATGATGATGATTTAGCATCTAGAATTCAAGGACTCGAAATTGGAATGCTAAGTATATAGATTCATTCCAAATTTTAGCCCGAATGATAAAAAACTTGGGTTGGCATCACTTGCACACACACATTTGCGCAACGTCATAAATTCTATTTAACGACTGTCCAGTAAATATAAAATAAATCTTTAGATCAAGCAACTAATTCTATTTAAGCAAAACAAGGGTCTTATTTAATACTTTATTCTTTATAAAATAATAATTGCAGCAAGCGTGCGAGAAGCGTAAACGTAACTTTATGGAACGCAAAAGAGAGCTTGGGTGGTTACCGTGTAACCCCGCATGATTTAGTTGCAAAGCCACGGATTTGGGACTTCTGTAAAAATTCATGTACTGGCTCAACACGTTGGACCTTTTGCGTGGTACCATCGATTGCTTGGAACGGTTGCCGGAGACGGAATCGAACGATTGTAGAAGACACAATTAAAGAAGACTTTCAAAATGTGTCTCGAAGAAGTGACTTAGAGAGAGTTCGAATTACGATTCAGCGTTGGGCTATTCAAGTTTAGCTTGTAGATCTTGGAAAAAGCGTCGAATAAGCTATATTTATGTACTTGAAATTTTTGTTTTGTTGTATTGAAATTATTGTTGTTCAATTTGTTTAAAAAATAACTTAAAGATGACAAATTAGAAATATCGCCCCCTAAAATATAACACTAAATCTGATTTTGAAGATAACTTGAAAATGAACGATAGGTTTTTAAATTGCCTTAGCAAAAGTCATTCAGGAAAGTGTTTTTAACAGTTCTACAGAAACCTTTTTTATTTCTTTCGTCAAAAAATTTTGAACATGGTGTGCACCTGCGTAGCGACATTTACGCATGTACATTTGCGCATGCACAAATGCACATTCAGATGTATGTTACATGCGCAAATGTCCGTGCACAATGTCACTGCGCAGGTGTATATGCGCAAATGATGCTGTGCAAATGTCCATGCGAAATGTTGCATGCGCAAATGTTGCATTCGCAAATATTGCATGCGCAAACGTGCATTCGTGCGCAGATTCCCTGCGCAGGTGTATATGCGCAAATGACGCTGCGCAAATGTTAGATGCACAAATGTGCGTGAGCAAGTGATACCAACCCAAAAACTTGGGTTTCTGTAACTATGATCATTTCTTTTAAGTTAACTGCATTGGCATGGCTCCAAATAAGATTGGGAAATTTCAAGAATTTTCAAAAAATCTTCATTCAAGACTAGTTCAAGTGAATCTTATGGCTACAATAAAGGTTTTATCATCTTGCTTTAAAATGGACAATTTATAGATGATTGAATTGATTTTACCCAAAATGATTGCTCAAAATAGTGGGATAATCATAAATTTTTCATCTTTGATGGTAAAATATTATAGACTTTATATTGTTATTTTTTTCGGATTAGGCGCTGAGTTCTGTTCCCTATTTCTCCACATATCCAATGTGTAAAACAGCCATTCACGGTTACTCAAAGGCACTAGCCGATGAATTAAGAGGCACTAACATTAAAGTTCAAGTATATTTTAGCAACAATAAAGGAGAATTTAAAAAAATATTTATTTAGTGTTTTTTTCCGGGAGTAGTTACAACTAAACTTGCTTCTTGGTATGATAGTCTTGGGTTACAAAACTATTCGTTATACCATTTATTCAAAATAGAAAACCTGCTTGTAGTAGATGTGGAGACATTTGCCAGGCAAGCAGTTCGCCGACTATGTATAGAAACACTCCAAACCGGATCCTGGATTCACGATGTTCATGTACAATTAGAATTTTTTATAATATTATTCTTTTTTAGTACATCATTGGATCTTTAGTTGGATGGGCAATTTATAGAAAAATTTTTGCCTTATACTGTCGACATCAAATGCGCAGGAAGAAAATATAGGCTCTATAAAATGTTAATTTCTTATTTTATAAATTGTAAAAATACTCAATATGGAGTAACCCCCTAATTTTTTAATTTTTACAAAAAGGTGCAATATAGTAAAAAAAATTAGATGCGTGATGTGGGTGGTACCACCCACCACCACCCCGGGTGGTACCACCCATCACCACCCACCACCCTCAGTGGTGGTACCACCTTTTCGCCCCCTGGTACGGGGTGAGGGAAATTTTTAAAAATTTTTCCAAAAAGAAATTTAATTTAAACAGAAGGCTATCTACAGTGAACGCTCGTTAAGCGGGCCCACTCCCTCTAAAATTCAATAAGCGAGCCCTCCCCCCTCTAGGGTGGCCCGCTTAACGAGAGTTTACTGTATTAACAATATTATTCGTCTTTTTTCTGGTATGTTGCTTGAACTTACAACACAGATCATTTGGGTGTGCCGATAAACGTTTCTTATAGATTTGTGATGTCCTTATAAAATATAGGTTTATTTACCGTAATTTTTTGTATGTCATAAACATCAAGCCTTTTTAATTGCATATTAGTTTAAATCAAAAATCAACATGACTCTCGCCGGAATCCTAATACTGGCGTTGTTTCTCTATATTGGTTTCTCGCTGATCAGGTTTTTTTGTTTATATGAGTGACCTCATGTTTTAAGACAATGTTATCAAATGTACTTAATGTACAATTCAGGTGTTTCGGGGCTTATTCCTTATCCCTTAATTGGAAATTTATTCTATTTTTATAAACTACTAAAAAGAGTAAGACTTATTTGATTAAAGAGAGTATTTTTGGGTACAGATCTCCCAAAATTTTTTTTGTAAAAAATACTCTTCTAGGGGTAATTTCATGCGTGCAATCGATTCCTCATGTGAACTAATAGGGAGTTGTATATGGTGTAAAGTGCTCGCAAATTAAGACGATTGATATAAAATTTCTCAAAAATCGACCTAAAATTTCTCAAAAGAGGAGCAACGTCACTAGCTCGAAATGCGCGCTTCCTCTGTAGTCGTGGGTTCAAATTTTCTTATTGCGAATTTCGAAATTTTCTTCGTTAAAAATGATTATTACCAACCTTGCGCGCTTCATAATCTCAAAATATTTCAATTACACGATAAATAATCTGAAAAAATTGCCAAAAATAGGTTGATTTTAAAACTTGAGAGAACCTACAGCATAGAGACTGTAGATTCTCCCTAGAACCTCCATTGTGACCCAATAGGGAGTTGTAGGGTGTTATGATAGGAAATAAGCCTAGCAACTATTTATTGGATTCACATAATACAAGACTGCTTTAGGCTCTTCAAGTGAGTTCCTCTTAGCAGCTAACAACTGCTATACTATAAACTACAATCCTAGGCTACATAGATAAGGAGGAGGCTCACACTCGCATGAAATCACCCCTAGAAGGGTATTTTTTACAAGCATTTGAGAAAGTAATTTTTTCGGAGATTCGCACCCAAAATTACCCCCTTTAATAAAATTTTGACTGAACCAATTTAGCTTTTATTTGACGCCCATATAAATTTAGGCAGAAAACGAGGTGGATATTCATCCATTAACATTGGAAATTTTTGAGGCGCATGGCAAAACTTTTAGGTAATCTATTCGATAAACGTAATCTATCCGATAAAGGTAATCTACTCCACATTTTAGCTTTTACTTGGGAACTAGGCCGGTAATCATTAGCACTGATATAGAATTCATCCAAGAAATTGCAATAAAACAATTTTCAAACTTCTCCAGTCGAATTGTAAGCTTCTTTTTTTGGAGGGGTAGCAAGGTTGAGTGAAGTTGGAATTTTTTAAAACAACTTTAGGAGTTCTCGTTCCAAAACGTATTTCCAATGAACGAAAGTCTATTGCATGTTGGAAAACATGGACCCAGAGGCTATGGGTGGAAAGAGATCAGACTGATTGCTTCGCAGTTTTTTACTTCTGTCAAAATGCATCAGGTATTGTATAGAGCGAGAGATTCCATACTCACTCTACTGAAAATTTTCACATTGTTTAGATATTTCCCATAGTTTACGAAAGAATTCAAACTTTAGCTAATGTTATAGAGATGTCGCTCGGCGAAAACCATGTTTTAGATATTTACAAGTACAGTTAGAATTTTTCTGCCGGTCTCTTTACAAGAATTTAGAGATTTTCAAGCCCTTTCACTGGACATTACTGTAAGGACTATCTTGGGAATTGAATTGGATTCGCTCAACAATCGTGACGATGAATTCTATGTAAACAGCCGAGAATTTCTACATGAGCTTTCATTTGATAGGTCCTGGGCGATGGCTTTATCATGTTGGTTTTAAGGTTACACAAAATCTAACCCTTTTTGTTAAGTCATTTTCCCGGAGCTTGGAAAAATTTTACGACACGTTTCTAACGCCGGTAGGATTGAGAGAAAATTGACAAAAAGATTGGAAATGATTGTCAAAGCTCGAAAAATTGGAAAAAATCAAAACGATGAAGGCTTGGATCTGTTGAATTTGCTGCTAAAACATAAGCAGAATGGCGAGAATGTATTTTTTTATTAGGCAAAAACATGAAAAATTGCAGGATCTTCACGAAGAAACTATTGTTTCTAACTGCTATGGATTCCTGCTAGCCGGGTATGAAACAACAAGTACTGGGCTTGCCTATTCTTTTTGGCTGCTAGCCAAAAACCCTCATGCTCAAGAAACTCTTTATAGTGAAATTTGCGACCATTTTGGAGAAAACCAGGTTTTTTCCCTCTTTTTTTTTAAATAACAAATTGTTGAGCCAATCAATTATGAAACCATTTTAAAAATGCCATATTTGAACGCAGTCTATTTGGAATGCTTGCGTTTGAGACCACCGTCAATCTTTTTCATGTCACGACAATGTGTAAGCGAGGCCGTCGTACAAGGTTATCGACTTCCAGCTGGAGTCATGATCATCATTCCAGCGATTGGTGCGAACTGGTCACCCGACTATTGGGTCGATCCTATTAAGTTTGAGCCAGAAAGGTTAGGATATAATTAGATAGTTGGAAACAATTATTTAGATTTTTAAACTGCGAGCATAATCCACTCACATGGCTTCCGTTTGGGACTGGGCCGAGAAACTGCGTTGGAATGAAATTAGCAGAAATTGAAATGAAGACAACACTCGTAGAATTGCTAAAACGATTTCGATTCGATGTCCATGAAAAGTCGCAAGTAAGCCATTCGAAATTTTTGGTCCCCCAAAATTTATCCGTAAAAAGAAGTGTTTGATAGCATTGCAATAAAACTTTATTGCGGCAATAAATGTCGACTTTAGTGAAAAGAGGCTAATAGCCTTATTACGACTTGGGACATGAGTGTTTGCAAACAATAAATGTTGACAACAATAGCAGTCAAATAAAATCAGCAATCCTTAAGTGTACCATAAAAGATTGTGCTTTACCATTATCCATAGATTCTTGGTAAATAAGGCTTCTTGGAACGACCAAAGTTCACGTGCACAGTATTTGAATAAACTTTTATTTCGGATTTTCGGTGTCTAACACCTACTTCAGCAAAACTAAAAATTACATGGTATAGTCAAACGTCACACAAAATTCATCAGTTATAAAGCAAAGTTGGAGAATGCTTGTTAGAACAAACTTCGACATTTAAAGATTTTCGGGTTAATACATTACAAAAAACTAAAAAATCCAGGAAATCTGAAGTGTCGGAGTTAAGAAGATTTACGACTTTGGTCGGATAAAAATACTAGCCAGATACCGACCAAAATTTAAAATTGATGCTTTTTAGAGCACCTTAAAGTTCCGGGTTTCCTCGGTCGTCATGCAGCCCAAAGATGGAGTCTTGTTGAAAATCACAAAGAGAAATTAGAAGAGCTTTTTTATATACTTCTGTTGTAGTATAAATTTTGAGCAGCCTGAAATTAGTTAACTTTTGAGTTAGTTAACTCTCAATTTTCGGCTCTAGTAAAATTGGATCGCAAAATTAGAAACGACGAAAACGCAAAATTGGAAACGCAATGCAAAAGGTCTTTTCACTAAGTTTTTGCTCTTTGATAAGTTCGACAGAAAGCCAGACAACAAAGAAATTTCAAAAAATTTTTAACAAAAAATTTCTTTGTTGTCTGTCTTTCTGTCGAACTTATCAAAGAGTAAAAACTTAGTGAAAAGACCTTTTGCATTGCGTTTTCAATTTTGCTAGAGCCCTATTTTTGGCACTAGGCCTTTCCTTACCGTTACGGCCCTTCATTACCGGCCTTCTCTTACCGGACCATTCATTACCGACCATCTATTACCAACCTTTCATTACCGAACCATTCATTACCGGCCTTTCCTTACCGAACCAAAAAAATTCAAATTTTTTCAAAACAATTTGAATTTTTGAAAAAAAACTAGGTGCAATATAGTCAAAAAACTAGATGGGTGGTGTGGGTGGAACCACCCGGGGTGGTGCCACTCTTTTTTCGCACCCTGTTCTGTAAAAAAATGCCGGTAATGAATGATTCGGTAAGGAAAGGCCGGTAATGAATGGTTTGGTAATGAAAGGCCGGTAATGAAAGGCCGATAATGAGTGGTTTGGTAATGAAAGGCCGATAACGAAAGGCCGTAACGGTAACGAAAGGCCTAGTGCCCTATTTTCTCGACATTGCTGCTGTTTTTTTTTGGAGCTTTCTTTTTTTACAATATTCTACGAATTTTTTGCTGTTATAAAAAAGAAATTTTCGAAAAAGACAGCAAAAATGTCGAGAAAATCGAGAGTTAACGAACTCAAAAGTTAACGAATTTCAGGTTGCCAAATTTTGTTGGTGTTACAGTTTTATTTGGAAATCAGTTGTTCAGAAAAAAACTAGTTTTCTTTGAATAATAAGAAAAGAAAACTATAAGGCTCTTCCATAACTATAAGGAACTTCCACAACGAAAAAAGCGGAGCTTCCACAACGATTTTTTAATGACTAATTAATCGTTATGGAAGTTCCGCATGTCGTTTTGAACCCCATCCGTTGTTGAAGTTCCTAGAGCCAACTGTAACATAGGATATCATTTTTTTCAAATAAAAATATTCTATTTGTTTCATTAGCGAAATTACAACACAAAGTCATCATTTATCATATGCATAAAAGCCTTCGCCAGTCTTTTTACCCAGTTTATTCTCGTTCACTAGCCTATCCAACATGTTCGAAGGTGCAAATCGAGGATCGTCTGGGTAACGCCGATGAAAACCATCCACGATAAATTGAAGGGTATCGAGACCGATAAGATCTATTAGCTGAAAAGGACCCATTGGATGAGCTGCCCCAAATCGTAGCGCGTTGTCGATATCACTAGGATTGGCGTCTCCTCGCTCTACCATTTTTACGGCGTCCAATAAATAGGGTATGAGCAATCGGTTCACAATAAAACCAGGTTGGCTCTAGAAACTTGAATTTTCAATTTTGTTAAATCATACCTTTGTGTTGATTGGTATTTTGCCTAAGCCTTTTTCGCAAAACGCAACCAATTTTTCAATGGTTTCTTTAGAGGTGTCCGGGCTGTTAGCAACCTAAATTTTATAAATTACACCAAACTTCGTTTACTTCTACTAGTTTTATAGCCTGCACTGGATTGAAAAAATGAAGACCACCGAAATCTCGTCTTCTGAACATTCCTGCGCTTATCTCTTCCAGTAAAAGTGAAGAGGTATTTGTTGCTAGAATGCAATTTTCAGGCGCCACATTTTCTATGACTTTAAATAAATTCTGTTTAACTTCAAGCTTCTCTATCACGGCTTCTATTATTAATTGAGCATCTTTACAACCGTCGAACAAATTTGTCGTAAGTTTTAGCCGAGAAGTAGTTGAAGAGATGAAACCAGCTTGAGCCTATATTTATGACAAAATGTTCGCAAGCCTATAAGAGCCAGAACCACCTCCAGAATAAATTTGTTTAACCCCTTAATGCCGGCTATATGAAGCCGCGATTTTTTTCGAAAAAAAGTTTATTTTCCGTAAGAATAAATTATCCTAATGCCAAAAAGTTAAAAATTTTCCGAAGTCCCCCTTAAGAGCTGTGATGCATTATATCAATCCGCTTTAAATTAGAAGAGCTAGACGGCTTGCAAATTTCTGTCCCGGGACAGCCGGAACTAAGGGGTTAAATAACCTTTTCAGGTAGATCACTGTCTTGAGATTCCAGTTTCATAAAAAAAATCGGCAGTAGGAAGGAATGTGAGTAAGCCAAAATAGATTCTTGAAAAAACTTCAAAAACTTGTGGCTTTTGAAAAACGAATTTTAGCCAAATTTTTCCTCGTAATTTTTGGGGGAAAACGTTCAAATTTGTTTTTTGAAATTCGCCAATTTTTAAAGTTTTTTTCAAGTATCTATTTTGGTTTAACTTACATTCCTTCCTATTGCCAAAAAATCTACTTGATTATCATCAGGATAACGTTTCTGGGATGTTCTTTGCAGACCCTTCACAATGTTTGCTCGACTTAGTTCACATTTATCTATTGAGCGACCAACTAAAGTAACATTCAACCCATTTTCAATAGCACTCTAAAAATGTTTGGCTCACAAGTTTCATTTCCTACTTGGGCAATGCCCGTTCCCATCACTCCGGTTCCGATAATAACGATATTTTGAATCTCAAAATAACCGACCATAGTCAGGGGGAAAATAACTTTAGTTGCTCTGATGTTCCGGGTATGATTTTAAGCTTAGAAAAATTAACAATTTTTGCGAAACATATGTGGCCTCTTGCTAAGTAGGCGGAGCACGTTGATTCTACTTACTGTATTTGAAGAGAACTGTCTACTGTATTGAGAGAAAGAACGGTGGTGCTCCTCGTATTGTTTTCTGGCACAAAACTTTATCAATAATTAATTCCAACTTAAATACAATGAAGCCTCGTTAATTAGCCACCCGGATAAAAAAATGGTCACCCCGCGAATTCGTTAATTGGCCACTCCCTAGAAATTTTAGATTGATCCAAAATTGGTATCAATCGTTTCGAAAAAATGTTAAGACACGGTCTCTGTAAGGATCACCGGGCCGGCGGCCCAAGGGTCAGGGATTTTTTTTGTGTCTGATAAAATTGATAGGATATTGGTCCCTGATCACGGAATCGAGAGAAAAAAATTCTGAAACATCACCCCTGTGGACCTGGAGGGTAGGGGGGTCAAAAAATCGACTTTTCAGGATCGACTCCGATTTGGATAAAACCGACACCAATCGATTCCCCGACCCCGATTTGATCACAAAAGTGCCAAAAACGACGATCGGCGACCTCAGGAATCCATACTTAGATCAGAAAAACCGATTTTTGACCCTAA
>JAQGCP010001957.1:0-11272 GCA_034699885.1 Acrobeloides thornei | reverse complement strand
ACATACTTAATGATTCAGGGAAAAAAATCCAGGTACATGAATAGAACATAATAGAACCTTTTTAAAGCTCTCTTCCAAAAAAAAACTATAAGCCTAAGTCTAAAAACGATAAGAGACTGGATTAAGTTGCACGTGACAAGTGATCGAAAATATGCAATTTGTTGCGATACATGCTAAAAATTGTTGGAGTTGATCAGGAAAAAATGTATGAGTGGTATACTGAAAAAAGGACAAAAAGGATGTGTAAGAAAAAGACTAAGCAACGCAAAACATAAGCTTAAGTCTAAGGCTAAGCCTAAGTTTAAGCCTAAGCCTAAGCCTAAGCCTAAGCCTAAGCAAAGCAAAGCAAAACATAAGCCTAAGCATAAACTTAAGCTTAAGCCTTAGCCTAAGCCTAAGCCTAAGCCTAAGCCTTAGCCTAAGCTTAAGCCTAAGCTTAAGCCTAAGCTTAAGCCTAAGCTTAAGCCTAAGCCTAAGCTTAAGCCTTAGCGTAAGCTTAAGCATAAGCCTAAGCAACGCAAAACATAAGCCTAAGCCTAAGCTTAAGCCTAACCTTAAGCCTAAGCCTCTCAACATTTTACTTTTTTTCTAACTTTGAATAAAACCTTTGAAAAGTTCAATAATCTCATAGATTATCAAAAAAATGTTTATTTAAAGAACTTTATAACCAAGTTGTCAAAATACCTTGTGAGAAAAATTTTTACGCCTTTTCAATTTTAAAAACATTTAAGAATAGCTCACGTGAAAAAACTTTAACTTTACATACAACCCATTCATAGCCCACCACTTCTTATACTCCATGAACTACAAGAAACCCTCAAAAATTCCCATCGCATATGGGAAGTATGGCTTTTGACTAGCTAACTAACAAGGACATCGCTTCTATTCATTCATAAAATATCCTTTCCCCCGCTCAATTTTAGAGTTGACAAACACGCCCATTTTTTCACGCGACACAATTTTCCTCTTGTGTTGAAATTCCATGAAAATTGCCGGCAAATACTGTATTTGTAGATAAAATGCCGTGCCATATAATTAAATCTCGCAATTTTCTTATGTAGTCTATTAAACTTTAATAGACCGAGAATCGAAAAAGTTTCTTAGGCAATGAAAAAAAGTGAACAAAATGTTTAAGGTTGCAAAATTGGTTAGATTAAATATTCATGTGTAACAATTGTCAAGGATACGCTCAAGTATTTTTGGCTTCGATCGACTAAAATAGAAGAAAAACGTTTTTGGCTCATCTTTCTGTGGAAATTCTCACGTCAGATTTTGGAAACTTTTGGGCTTAAATGCATAAATGCAAAGCACAAATAAAAGTTATTTTTGAAAAAGGAGAAATTTTTATTTTTCAGGTCTAGGAAAGAAGTTTTTTTGAAAACTAGTTCACTTTTGAGAAGTTGTGTGTTTTGCTTTG
This sequence comes from Acrobeloides thornei, assembly GCA_034699885.1. NCBI lineage: Eukaryota > Metazoa > Nematoda > Chromadorea > Rhabditida > Cephalobidae > Acrobeloides > Acrobeloides thornei. Next base: position 9,855 of record JAQGCP010001957.1, on the reverse strand, counting down.
TTTAAGCTTAGGCTTAAGCTTAGGCTTAAGCTTAGGCTTAAGCTTAGGCTTAAGCTTAGGCTTAGGCTTAGGCTTAAGCTTAGGCTTAGGCTTAAGCTTGGGCTTAGGCTTGGGCTTAGGCTTGGGCTTAGGCTTGGGCTTGGGCTTAGGCTTAGGCTTGGGCTTAGGCTTGGGCTTAGGCTTAGGTTTAAGCTTAAGCTTGGGCTTAGGCTTAGGCTTGGGCTTAGGCTTAAGCTTGGGCTTAAGCTTGGGCTTAAGCTTGGGCTTAGGCTTGGGCTTAGGCTTGGGCTTAGGCTTAGGCTTGGGCTTAGGCTTGGGTTAAGCTTACTCGATGACTATTGGTCAGTACCGTAACTAACTTAGTCGGACTGGGAGGTCCGCCCCACCCCCAAAATTGATCGTGCACCTAGCTTATTGGGATTGTTGCTATAGAACAGAGTTTTTTTATGTCAACAAGGAAATGAAGTATCTGAACGGCTCAATGAAACTAATGAAAGCTTTGTGCCCACAATATTAAGAGAAGGAGATTCCGTTTATGATTAAATTTTTTGCACTTCTTTATGACAAATATGTCTAAAAGTACAGGGTGATTGAAAAAGTTCATTCCCAACTTTTATTGGGTCGTTAAAAAACCCCTAGATTGCCGGTTGTTCAGCGAAAATTCGAATTTTTTATTTTCGCTTCAATACACCCACCTTGTTCCTGAATCAGGGTCAAGGAAAAAACTTTGATTTTTTGAAAATCAAAGTTGAAATATTCGTTAAAAATTGAAAAATTCACCAAAAATCGAAAAATTATTTAATAAATAAAAAATTTCGTTCCAATAAAACTTGGGACAGAACTTTTTAATTACCCTGTTTGCCGGTGATCTCTGTCTTTTCTTTTCCCTATTTGCATTTTTGAATGATATTCTCGTGTTATTCATTAAATTGTTTTTATAACGTATCTTTTTTCTGGGAATCTGAAAAAGGTATTTGTACAGCTTCTCAGTGCATTTTATGTAGGTGTTTGTACGTAATATTTCAGGATTAAAGATAAAAGGTTGTCATTTTAGGATCATTAGTTGTTTTGAAAGCGTTGTAGCGGAAATTGACGTTCAAGAATGAAAGTATGTAAGCTTAATCAAAAACAATTTTTAAGCGGCACTTAAAAACTATCCTAATGATTTCCGGTACTTGAATGCCCCACTTTTAAGACTGTCATTTTAGCTACACTTTGGCCACATAAAAGCAGTTTTTTATTTGGATGAAAAGTACATAGATGTTTGAAAATCGCGTACTGTAATTTTTTATTTTGACAACTGTAAGATAAGATGCTCGAGTGAAATATCCGAAAGTGGGTCAAAAAATCTTGTTCCCTGAATCAGGGTCATGCAAGCATTTTCAAGACTCGGCACTGCGCGCAATCGATTTACCGCCTAGAAAAACCATAGTGTAGGGTCCGAAAATTTCGTTAAAAATCGGACTTCTATACCCAAATATCATTTGATATTCATCTTCGAAAATCCCAATTGTTTTTTGAAAAATTTTGATATTGACACGAAAGCATGACTTATTCTAAAAAAGACTGGTTGGATCGTATTCAACATACACTCTTGTCTAACACTGAAGAAATTTTGGAGCTACTACACAACAGGGGGAGGGGCACTCACGTGAAAATTGTTCGAAAATTTTTTCTAGAAATGTCCCCTCTAAGTGTAAAAACGGCGGTATCTCACTTCACCCACTGGACAGTTCACCAACCAAGGACAATTCACCCACTATGGACACTTCACCCACCGGATACTTCACTCACTGGACACTTTGCTCCCCATAAACACTTCACCCACCATAGACACTTCACCTACTGGACAGTTCATCCATCATAGAGACTTCACACACCATGGACACTTCACCCACCATAAACACTTCATGGTGGGTGAAGTATTTCAGGTGGGTGAAGTGTCCGATGGATGAAATGTTTATGGTGGATGAACTGTGCAGTGGGTGAAGTGTTTATGGTGGGTGAAGTGTCCATGGTGGATAATATGACCATGGTGGATGAAGTTTCTAGTGGGTGAAGTGTCCTTGATGGGTGAACTGAGATACCGCCGTAAAAAACATGCGGGGAATTCGAATTTGGCATTTTAGAAGCGAAAAATTGCTCCCTGATTCAGGGAAAGGCTGTATATTGAAGCGAAGAGTTTTGGCGAATATTTCAATTTTTGACAAATATTTCAATTTTTGGCAAATTTTTCAATTTTTGACCAATTTTTCGATTTTGACGAATTTTTCAATTTTTGATGAATTTTTCAATACAGGCCTTCCCTGAATCAGGGAAGCGTTTTTTCACTTCGAAAATGTCAAATTCGGATTCATGTTTTTACCCCTAGAGGGGTCATTTCCAGAAAAATTTTTGAAAATTTTTTCACGTGGGTGCCTCCCCTTCCCCCTATTGTGTAGTAGCTCCGAAATTTTTTGTCGAAAACGGATTTCTGGATCAAGATTTAGTTTGAATAAAGCGCGGGGAAGATACTTTCCGAACAAGCAAATACAATTTTTTATATTCCCATTATGCGGCATCGTCGGAAAAGTCAAATGATTTTCTTCCCTATAAACGAAAACAAAAAACTTTTGAAAAAGTCTCGGATTCCTAGAAGTTAATAAGTCCTGAATCATGAATGCTGAAGTGCATGCTCATTTGTTTGATCGCTTATTTGTTCGGTTATTTGGTCTAGAAGAATCTAATTAATATTCATAAAATTTTTTGTTGGTTATTTATAGAAAAAGCCGACAAATGTAATTAAGCGTGAACAGCTTATTTAAATGTACCATTCGTTTTAGTAGGCTGCACAATCGGTTTCATTTTTGTTCCATATGATGTTTTAGTTATTGCCAAACTCACGTGAAAATTTTTTGAGAGCCACCCACGATGACGTTTTCGAAGCGAAAAACGCTTCCCTGATTCAGGGAACGCGTACTGTTTGTTGAAGCGAGAAGTCGCAAAATTGCGTTTTTTGCTTAAAAACGACCCCTTTTGGGACAAAAAATGTACGAGGAAAGAAAAAGCGTTGTTTTTAGGCCAAAATATTTTATTTTCTCGAATTTTCGCGTCGATATACAGCTTTTCTTGAATCCGAGGAATTTGATCAATGTCCAATTCGGATTTCCCGCACATTTTTACCCCAAAAGGGGTTGTTTTTAGGAAAAAATCGCATTTTGCGACTTTTCGCTTCAATACACAGGCCTTTCTTGAATCAGGGAAGTGTTTCTTCGCTTCGAAAATATCAAATTCGGATTCCCCGCATGTTTTTCCCCCTAGGGGAGTCATTTCCAAAAAAAATATTCGTGAGTAGCCCCCTCCCCCTATTGTGTAGTAGCTCCAACTTTTCAATCAATCCAATATAAAAAATGGCGTATGTTTTTTTTACGAAATATAAAAAAATTGATTTTTCACCAAAACTCTGTGTATTGAAACGATTTACACAGCGTCAAGTTTTCGTTTTAATACACAGAATTTCAAATTTACAATCTTTTTTTACCATTTTTCTTCATGAAAATGAAGTTTTCAGATGTTGTGTTTTTGGGAAAAGTTGTTCAGAAAAATGGCCTCTACAAGTATGCAAAGCTTTTTTGGGGTAAATTTTGGTCCTCAAAATTGATTCATAAAACTTGGCATGAAAAATTGTGTTTTTGGAGCGAAAAATGACAATTTTCGCTTCAAAAACCCAATTTGTCCCTGAATCAGGGTCAAGGAAGCATTTTCAAGCTTCGAGGATGCGCGTAATCGATTTTTCGCATAAAATTAGCCCTAGAAAAGTCATTTTTGCAAAAATTCAAAAAAATTTTTTTCGGAAGTGCTTACCTCCCCCCTTTAAAGGGTGGCCCGATTAATGTATATGGTTTTTTCCGAGCGGATTGGTCCTATAAGAAAAAAAATGTTTTTTAATTTCGTAAATTCAGTAGACGGCTTTTGATTCATTCCTCAAGCGATTATCTCTTAGAGATTTTACATTAAATCTCTATAGCTTATTGGGAGTATGTAAAGTTGTGTTAGCCAGGTGCTATAGTGGTAATTGTGAATAACCTTTTAGCACTAAGCTAGCTTATATATATACACCCGGCTTACTAGCTCCAGTCCTTGTGAGACACCTTTTGAATTTTAATGCGACACACACATAATTGCTTGTTCCTAGTTAGTTGTTATGGATTAAAGGACCAGTCCGATCGGAAAAAAGTTGCCATTTTGTGTTGATATTCGGAAAGTTCATGAAAAATGGAGCATTTTTTGTTTTTACGGCATGCTCTGAATCGTTGTTGTTTTCGAGATAGTTGCGTGTGAAATTTTGAATCTGTGTTTTTGACATGTTTTCGTTGTAATACACAAACTTGTTTGAATGTTTTGCACAAAAAAATCAATTTTGGCATCGAATTTTTCGATTTTTGACGAATTTTTTTTGTAATTTTTGTCGAATTTTTTCTAAATTCTGAATCGTTGTCGTTTTTGAGATAATTGCGTATGAAGTTAGTGATTTTTAAAATTTGTGTATCACAACGAAAACATGTACCTGATAGTTGTTTCCCTGAATTAATAAAATCTGTATATTGAGAAGAAAATAATTCAAAATCTTTGAACATTTAGAAAAAAATAAATACAGTATTTTTTATAACTCGTCAAGGGGAATGAAATGGTACCAAAATTATCCAATTTGAAAATTATTTTGGGTTATTGAAACGAAAACATTTAAAAATTTTCGTTCCAATAACCCAAAACAATATATAATTTTGGTTCCATTTGATTCGTCTCGATGATTATACACAAAATTTAAAAAATTGCCAATTTCATACGCAACTATCTCAAAGACGGCAACGTTTCAGAATTTAGCGTAAAAACAAAACATGGTCCATTTTTTACCAACTTTTCGAATATCAGCAAAAAGGGCAACCTGTTTTCGTCCGGTGTTGTCCTTTAAACCTTTTATGATATAAAAAGATCTTACACTAAAAAGCTTCTGTTTTTTAAGATTTCTGCATTGATAACAATATTTTGTTTAGAATAATCGGTCGATGATTAGCTTTTTTTTCAACAAAATTTCCGTGTTTCGAATTGTTGCTATAGATGTGAGAAAATTTTGCTGATTTTTAATGTTTATGTTCTTGAGAAAGATATTCATTTGAAAAGAAAATGTAAATAGATAGAAAAAACTAGAAAATTTTTCAGACAATTTTCTATTTTAAATGTTAGCTATTAGGTCATGAAAATGTAGGTTGTTGTAAGCACGAAGCTACTACGCAATAGGAAGCGGGGGGACACCCACGTGAAAAAACGAAATAGCGCTTTCCTGATTCAAGGAAGGGGTATTGTGTATTGAAATGAAAAGTTGCACAAATGCGATTCTTGCTTAAAAACGAGTTTTTTGGCAACGTGGCGAAAGTTATGTGGCGAAAGTTGTCGTGGCGAAAGTTGTCGTGGCAAAAGTTATGTGGCGAAAGTTATAGTGCCCATTTTTTGATAAACTTTGTGACAACTTTTTCGACATGCTTGAGCGCAGCCTGAAAAAGGTATTTTAGATTGACAACTTTTTTCTGTTTTTTTTTCTGTTAGCTAACAGAAACCTCTAGCACAATCGAAGCCATTCATCCGCAAAAGCGGAAATTCCCTCGGAATTGTTTTAATTAGTAATTCGACTAACCAAAGTTGCAGCTATATCTTAGTTCTTCTTATTAATTAATCTTATGCGCTTATATGAAATTGAATAATTCAAAAAAAAGTTGGAAAACTCCCACTTACAATACATTTATGGAATTCATATATATATAAGGAATTTTTCTCTTGCAATTTGCGTGTGATCTTTAATTTTTTCAGTTTTTATATAAAAAAATGGATTACTAATGACGTCGAGGGAAGGCGATCCTGGCACAATAATTCAGTATTTCTCCATAACAACAGAATAACAAGGATACCTCACTGATTTGAAGTCTATAATTTTCTGTTTATATTCAATTGACGTTTGAATTTATTTTTTTTTTGTTACCAAGTTTTCACGTTTAATTATACTGTTATCCCACAGGAGAACTGATCTTTGTAAAATGATTGTTATTTTGTTGTTTTCAAGCACCAGTCAACTTGGAAAAAAGCGTAAAAAATTTTATATTCAAAAAATTAATGAGCAATCGAGCATTTTTGTTTTGACGGCACGTGCTGAGTGGTTGTGGTTTGCGAGATAATTGCGTTTGAAATTGTTTATATTTTCGTTGTAATACACAAACTGTGTTGAATTTTTGCGGAAAAATCGATTTTTTAAACTTTCATCAAATGAACAATGTAGCAATTTTTTTATAGCTAAATGAGACGAACACAATGACACCAAAATTCTTAAGCCTAAGACTTAAGCCTAAGCCTAGCCATAAGCCTAAGCCTAAGCCTAGCCATAAGCCTAAGCCTAGTCATAAACCTAAGCCTAAGCCTATCCATAAGCCTAAGACTAAGCCTAGCCATAAGCCTAAGCCGACAATTCTGATTCATGTTTTCGTTTCAATAACCCAAAACAATTTTCGAATTGAATAATTTTGGTGTCATTTTGTTCGTCTCATTTATCTACAAAAAATTGCTTCAATGTTCATGTTATGAAAGTTTAAAAAATAGATACAAAAATCGATTTTTCCTCAAAAAATTCAAAAGGGTTTGTGTATTACAACGAAGAGCTTGTAACATTTTCTCGAAAACTACAACACTTCAGAACATGCCATAAAAACAAAAAATGCTCCATTTTTCATGAACTTTTCGAATATATAATTTTTTACGTTTTTTTCCGAGTCGACTGGTCCTTTAAATGAAATCGTTGTAATATCGCGTATGAAAATGTTGTATAAAAAATGTTAAAAAATTTGTTTTTTTCTAGTAATGGACGATGTTGGAGGCACGGCGTTAATCATATTTTATGTATCTGTTTTCATCATCGGCCTAGTCGGAAATACATGGGTGATTTGCTCAGTAATCAGAATTTTGTACAAAACATGGTAATTTTTTTTGACATTTTCTAAGCATGAAAAAATTATCTTGATACTGATTCAGGGAATGTAGTTGATGTATTGACGCAGAAATCGAAAAATTTTTGCGTCAATACACCAACTCCATTCCCTGAATCAGGGTCAAGAAAACGTTTCATACTTAGAAAACGTGCGCATTCGATTCCCCGCATAAAATTACCACCAGATGGATGCTTCAGGGCGAAAAAAATTTTTTCGATTTTCATGTCAATACACCAACTTCATTCCCTGAATCAGGATCAAGGAAGCGTTTTCATGCTTTGGGAATGCGCGCAATTGAAAAAATCATGCAATTTTTAAATTTATCTACCCTAACAACAAGTAAATTTAGGTCGCCGATAAACAGTGTCTTCCAACATATGAGCATATATGTACTTTCACTTAGTATAGCCGACATTTCTGTCCTGCTTATGATGCCACTTACTACGGGTATGCTTCTTCTTACATCCCAACTTTTCTTAAACCACCAGTCCACTCGGAAAAAACATCATGAAAAAGTTACTTCTTCGAAAAGTTCGAAAATTCAAAATTTTTTTGGCAGTATTCGTAAGTCGATGAAAAAACATGAGAAATTTGTTAAATTTTCGCGTCAACACAACTTTTATTGATTCATGTTTTCGTTGTAATACACAAATTTCAAAAATCGCCAACTTCAAACGCATTTTCCTCGACAATGATAACGATTCAGAGGTTACCGTAAAAACAAAAAATGCTCCATTTTTCATGAACTTTCCAAATATATAACTGTTTCATAGCATTTTTCGGTCTTTTAATTTGTGAACTTTAGGTTATTTTCTGTCCGAAAGTTGGAGGTTCGGCTTCTGGGCGTGCAAACTCTACTGGAGTGTGGAAAATATTAACAAACTTTTAAGTGTTGCCATACTGACTTGTATGAGCTTCGAGCGTTTCCTCGCCGTGTGCCGGCCATTTTCCAGTGTCCAATTTTGTTGCAAGTAAGCTGGAGCAAAAATTTTTAGGTGCTACTAACACAATGGGGGGTGTCACCTGAAAAAATAGGGGTGCCACGTGAAAAAAATTTCAAAATTTTTTTTAGATGACCCCTCTAGGGATAAAAAAACATGCGAGGAATCCGAATTTGGCATTTTCGAAGCGAAAAAACGCTTCCCTCATTCAGGGAAGGCCTGTGTATTGAAGAGAAAAGTAGTAAAAATTGCATTTTTGCGACTTTTCGCTTCAATATACAGACCTTTCAAGCATTTTTTCGCTTCGAAAATGTCAACTCCGGATTTCCCGCATGTTTTTACTCCTAGAAGGGTTATTTACAAAAAAATTTTTGCGTGGCCCCCTCTCCCTATTGTGTATTAGCTTCATTTTTATCATGTGATTCATCGTGGGCTTGCTAGGAACCTTTTTTTACTTATCCTACAGATTCACTGTAAAGCTTGTTCAAGCTTCTTAAAGCCACAAATCGCGTCTAAGTTGGGATAATCATACAGAAAATTAAGCGGCTCTTCATTTTTATGGAAATTGTTTTCCTGTTGGTGGGGACTATAAAACTTATTAAAGTCCGTGCGTTTTGAGGATTGTTGTCTTATGTCTTATGGTAGCTTATATTTTAAGTTGGACTTTAGCACTTTCGGTCTTCCGGCTTCAGGCAATGAGAAAAACAAAAAAAATTCTTAAAATAACAAATAAAACAAAGGACGGAAAACTAAAGAAAAATGGGGATAAGATCTCATAAAAAAAATTAATTAAAAATTCCCTCCACGCAATCTTTACAGATTCATCAAATAAAATTTAAAAGACTAATCCACTCGGAAAAAAATTGCGCCATATTTTGTACATCGAAAAGTTCAAGAAAAATGGAGCACTTTTCGTTTTTACAGTAAATTCTGAATCGCTAACGGCTTTAAGATATTTGCATGTGAACTTTCTTCTGTGTAATACACGACAACCTGTGTTGCTGTGTAATACAACGATACTTGTGTGGTTGTGTATTACAACGAAAAAACATGTGTGTGGCTGTATAATACAACGAAAGCCTGTATGGCTGTATAATACAATGAAAACATGTGTGGCTGTATAATACAAAGAAAACCCGTGTTGCTGTGTAATACAACGTGAACCTGTGTGGCTGTATAATACAACGAAAACCTGTGTTGCTGTGTAATACAACGAAAACCTGTGTGGCTGTGTATTACAACGAAAACATGTGTGTGGCTGTATAATACAACGAAAGCCTGTATGGCTGTATAATACAATAAACATGTGTGGCTGTATAATACAAAAAAACTCGTGTCACTATGTAATACAACGAAAACCTGTGTGGTTGTGTATTACAACGAAAACCTGTGTTGCTGTGTAATACAACGAAAGCCTGTATGGCTGTATAATACAACGTGAACCTGTGTGGCTGTGTAATACAACGAAAACCTGTGTGGCTGTGTATTACAACGAAAAAATTTGCGACATATTTTGCATATATTCGGAAAGCTCACGAAAAATGGAGCATTTTTTGTTTTTACAGTAATTTTTGAATCGTTAACGGCTTCGAGATATTTGCATGTGAAATTTGGGCTGTGTAATACGATAAAAAAATTTGCGCCATATCAAGAATTGTTTGATTCAGGGAAAAAAGACCCAGGTACATGTTTTCGTTGTAATACACAAACTTTCAAAAATTGCCAATTTCACGTGCAATTTCCTCAAAAACTACAACGATTCAGAGCATGCCGTAAAAACAAAAAATGCTCCATTTTTCATGAACTTTTCGAATATCAACAAAAAATGGGCAACTTTTTTCGGAGTGCACTGGCCCTTTCATAATGCCTCTAATTGGAAAACTTTTTTCTGCTCTAAGCTTTTA
>JAQGCP010001956.1:0-11282 GCA_034699885.1 Acrobeloides thornei | reverse complement strand
GCAAAGTGACTATGCTCTACAATAATAGCTATGTTTCGAAAAAAATTTTGATGGACATGTACTGACAGTTTCCTTGTGAGAATTTTGAATTCACCTTGGTTTCAAAATATCATCCAAAATTTTCCATATATCAAACATATGTATATAGAAAATCAGCGCTTGAAACGTTTTCCTTATGGAGATAGAGCAAAAACAATATTGAGGATCAAAAATCGGACAAGACTTTTGCACCAACCTAATCCTACTACATTAAGCATATAATGTGTGTCTGTGTGTGCGTCCAGAGATCTCGGGAACGCTTGTTTTAAACTGCCAAGGCCAAAACAAAAGTTGTAGGGGACGATGAGAGAAGACGATTGACACCAAAATAATAGAAATTGGACAAAAAATTTTTACAAAAAAAGGGTAGCTATAGCAGGGATTAATATAAAAAATATTAGTAATAACTAATACATTTTTAAAGAGGAGCGTCGCTCGGGAGTGCCGCTTGGAGTCACACCCCCCCCCCGAGCGCGGAGCGCTCGTCTCCCGGTACTAATTTATAACTTACATTTTTCGATTAAGCATTTCCTCGATAAATAAAAAATCCAATTAGAAATAAAAATAAATTTTACAAGCGTTAAAAACAGGGATATCTAAAAATAGACATAGAGATCGAAATAGTTATTCAAATATAGATTCGATTTTGAAAAAATTAAGTTATTAGCCATTTTATGCGAATTTCGATGAAAAATAGGGTGCTTTTTTGATTAAAAAAATCGACTTTTTGACCCCCAAAACGAATTTTTGTCGAAAAAAGCTTCACGTCATTTTCTTCAGGACACTTTTCTGCGTTTATTTAAAAAAAAAGAAAAAAATTTGACTGTGTAGATTTCGAACAAATTGGTCGTATACCAAGACCCACAAAAAGTCGCTTATTCGTTTTTTGGCCTTTTTTCTATGTTCTTTAGCGGGACATCCCAAGAGCGACCTAGCATTAGAAAGCTTTTGATCTGAAAAAAATCTCGTCAAAAAATTAAATTGCTAGACTTTTCTGGTAAAAGATGTGGCCAAAAAACGCTAAAAATGGGTGTAGGAATCCCTAAAAACAACAAAAAAACATACACATCCCCAAAGGCAATGCGTTAAAGGGGGTTGAAAAGAAGGGACTATTCTCAAAACAATTTTTTTGTAAAATCACTTTTCTAGGGGTAATTTTATGCGAAAAATCGATTGCACACACTCCCGAAATTTGAAAACGTCATCTTGACCTGATTTCGATCGCTAGGGTCATCTTGACCTGGTTTCGATCCCCCTATTGGACAAAAATTTTAAAAAATCCCTACACATAAGGATCCCCCTTATGTTTAAAAAAAATCGGTCTTTTTTTGGGAAGTGCCCCCCCCATGAGAGGATATAAAGTGCTTAATGTGCACTCAGTATGAACATGCGATAGTTAACTATAAAAATATATAACGCCAAAAATTGATTGAGCAAAAAAATTTGTGTCATCCTAAAAAATGAACCCTTAAAAATTGCATATATAACTTATACATCACTGCAAACAATAAAAGCACATAAAGCAAATGAAACCAAGAATTGCTGAATAAGAAAAACTCCTTTCAATGCGACTACGTCGTTGTCTTCTACAAAGATGATGATAAGGCTCGGTCGAAACCGCGAAAATAATCGCCTTAAATGAAAAAGATCGATGTGGCTTGGCCTATGGCTCTCCATTAGAAAATTATACTCTTTGAACCGAACAAATAATTTGTTTCAAAAAGGATGTAATATCCCAATAATAGTGTGAACAATTTTATTACACAAGTTCTTTTACACATATGGCAAAGAGCCAAGAAAAGTCAGCTTGTCCAGCGATGACCACTTTTAGAGACTCACTTCAAAAAAAATTACGTTTCACCGAATGGCACGCATAAGCAAGCAAAAGTGAGTGAAAAATGAAAGCATCCTTTCCTTTCTTCCGACCAGTGTCCATCGAGTCCACTCTCATTTCAAAATCCATTTTGTGGATATTAAGGGCTGAAGAAAACATTACGAAAACGAATGAGCTTGGCTGGGACTGACTCCAATGACCAATTATTTTAGCCTGGACATAGGAGAAGCAATACATAACAGGATATGGAAAAAAGTGCTTAATACGGGAAAGATTTATAGGGACAATGTACAACTTTGACAAAATTGAAAAAATTCAAATTTAAATAAAAGTCACATTTTATCTCAACAACACTATACATTAATAAAAAATATAGGATAAATCTTCAACCATGCCACTAGCAAGACTCAACTAAATCCGACGAAAATCTCTCAATCTCCAAGATTATCCCAAAATCCGAAAAAAACCTTGATTTGCGTTGACTCAACCCCTTATTCAAGCATCTCCGCATCGATAACTTTGTAGGATTTCTTCAATCCCCGATCGGCAACCGTTACATTAAATATTTTTTGCATGCATTTATCCTTCATTTGAACATAAAAGAAAGACCGCTATGAAAAATAAGCCAACAAAAAACTGTTCGAATTAAACAGGAATTGGAACAATTGTGCTAATTTTTAAGAAACATTAAGAGTTTCGATTAAACGAGTCAAACTAGTTATTCGATTAGAGTATGAGGGATAATAAGGAATTGTATATTCTTCTGGAAGAGTTTTAGGAATAATGTGTTCAAAAAAGAGTAAAGATCGAATGTTTTTAAAACAAACTTTTCGAGAAAACCGAGCTTTGGGTGTCACAAAAATTTTGTCTAAACCTTAAAAATGATAAAAAATAAATAGTATCAAATATTGTGGTCAGTCAAAATATACTTTAGAACTATTCAACATACTCACACAAACATGATTCATAAATTTGCCCTATATGGAAACAATGATTCAACCACTCTCGATTTTCACGTCTTCTCGTGCACACACACACGACAAATAATGTGTGCATAGGACTTTTTATATAGGGCCATATAGCATAAGGATGACTCAAAGTGGGAATGTCATAGTGTGTTAGCCTAAAAGGTCGCCTACATAAGAAAATATTTTACTTGTTCACCTATTTCCGGTCCAAGTATTAAAAATAGTCAAAAAGTTAATAAATATCAACTAGATGGTGAAATAAAAAAATAATTTTTATTTCATTCATTAAGAGCATCATATAAATGTACAAAAAATGCCTTTAAATCAACTTGACCTAATTTTTGAAGTCTTTTTGCATAAAGAACGAACTTATTCCACCGATTTAGGACAAGAACTTTGACTTGATGAGAAAACAAAATCATTTAAATTTTTAAGGCATTATTTGAACATCAAACCTTTCAAATTAAAAATATCAAAATATGACTCAATACGTTCACTCCAATATATATTCACTGAGCAGACCAACAATGGAATTTTTCAATAATACAGTGTGTTCAAAAGTTTCCGACATTTTTATATACAAATTTTTGAATCTCCGGCTCCAGTACGAATTTTTTGGTGCGGTTTTTTGCCACAAGTCAGGGATGGGGAAATTTTTTACGTGGAAATTATTTTTCCCCGATGCATACTTTGTTGTAAGTGCACATTTCTTTCTTCACCCCAAATGCCGATTTATGTGATTTTTTGAGATTTTGATGTCCAACTCGGTCAAATCGCATCCGTTTTCGATAATCCTACTACATTAAACGTGTAATGTGTATCTTTCTGTCTGCACGGACGATCTCGGGAACGCTTGATTTAAACCCGGAATGTTATTACAAAAGTTGTAGGGGACGATGAGAAAAGACGATTGACACCAAAATCATCGAAATCGGAAAAAATTTCATACGTCACGATTAATTATAACTAATCTTATTTTCCCGCCAATACGACCACGCAGGGATGCATTATAAAATTTATATAAGGCGACGTATTTCGTCACGATTTAACGAATCGAGATGGAAGGAAGAGCATTAGTGGCGATCCTAAAATGTCTTTTACTGCGTAGGTGCGTTTGGTTCCTGTTTTTGTAGGGGACGATGAGAGAAGAATATCGAGACCACTTTTATGGGGGTACCCCCTCAAAATTTTTTTCAATTTTCAATAAAAGGTTGGCTATAGTAATATATACAAGGGGGAGGCAAAAGTCTTGACATTTCAAAAACGTTTTTGAGTTGCCTGATTTGCAATAAATATATTGAGTTGCAATAAATGGCACGAACGTGGCGAAAGTTATAGTTTTTTGGCAACGTGGCGAAAATTATAGTGCCAAAAAATCGCATCAAAAAAGCTGAATATAAAGAGCCGCATATAAAGCTTCAAAAATTTGGATGTACAAATGTCGGAAACTTTTTGAACGTTCCGTAGAAGATTTTGTAAACAATGTGTACAGAAATAACCCGTGAATAAAAAGTGCGAATGTTTTTGTTATTTTTAAATAAACAATACATTTTTGTAGCTTTTTAGCCAAATTCCAATTTTTATCAAAAAATTTCGAGAAATTGTAAATCGATCAATTGTAAGCAAGTTCGAGTATAAAATTTTCAAACAATGATGCTAAAAGCAGGTCGTCAAATCTTTTATACAAATAACTTGTTGTTTCAACGAGACACTTGATAAACCCCTGTTCTTAAAACTAGAGACCGGCACATGAAATTTTTTTTGTTGACTTTTTTATAATTTGTTGACAAACGCGTAGTAAAAATGTATAGAAAAATTTAATTAAGGCAATAATAAGTAAACGCAAAAATTTTCGAGAAAAATCAATTTTTAACAACGAAAAAAGAAGCATGCAAAAAGAAATTGCTTCAGGTGGGAGTCGAACCTGAGCTTTATGCACGAGAAACAAGTTTTTCGTCCCGGTCTCTACTTAAAGGGGGTGCATTTTGCGACCATTTGGAAGAAAAAATTTTCATAAAAATGACCCTATTAGGGGTAATTTGATGTGAAAAAGCGATTGCGCGCACTCCCGGAGCGTAAAAACGCCATTTTGACTAAGTTTTCGTGAAAAATTGCCTATTTTTTCGACGAAAAAAGCAATTTTTCACAAAAAAGATAGCGTTTTTGCGCTTCAGGTGTGCGCGCAATCGATTTCTCGCATCAAATTACCCCCAATAGGGGCATTTTTATGAAAGAAATTTTTTTCTCCCAAATGGTCGCAAAATGCACCCCCTTTAAAATTTTAGAAAATAGCTAAAATGCAAAAAAATCTGATCCCTAGATTTTCTTCAAATCTAAATATTCTCAATAGAAACAACATTTCAAATTTGCCGCCTTAGCTTTACCGGATAAGATTTTATTGTCATGACAACGGTTGTCCATAGTGTCCAGTTGGGTCGAGTTGCTAATTTTTACAACACAAAAATTTTTTCGCAATAAATTTTTATATTCTTTTTCCTAATAAATTTTTATATTCTATGTCCTATGTGGTATCTCAAAGAAAAGCTCGATTTATTACAGAGCTACTTTTGCTACTAGTTGCAACTTTTGCTTGGTTTTGTGCTATTTATGCAGGATTTTTTATTTCAATAAGATACTTGGATAAAATTATAGCTTCTCAAAATGCCGCTAACAGTGGTTCATGAAGAGGTAAGAATTTCAAAAAAGTAAAAACTTGCACAAAATTTAGTTAGATTGAAAAATAGTCATAATTCCAAAATAATTGGCAAAATTAAATAGAAATTTTGTTCAAAAAGTTCACAAAATTTAACAAAAATCGGCTTTAATCTAAAACTCATTGTGATTCATTTCGAACACCAATTGTCCTAATGAATCACAATGAGTTATTCGAATAAATGACTCATGTTTTGATACTAGTTCGGAGCAGGTGACCCACAAATTTTTTATAATGGTTTCTCATGATTTTTCACTTTTCACTAAAATTGACCAAATTTTCCTATTTTTTGAGCAAAAATATCCAAAATCTGCTATTTTTCAGCTAAAATTTTAATTTTTCGAGCATTTTCAGCTTAAAAACACGTGTTTTTCAAAAAAATTTCGCCTGCAGCGCTGGTTTTTTACTTTATCTAAAGGATGTCACCAAAAAATTAGTTTAAAAAAAGTTTAAAAACATTGTTAGTTTAAAAAACCTATTAAGCTGATTTCAAAACAAAATTTGCATATTAAAATCTAAAAAAAATTCCCAGTGAAAAATGAACAGATGTTAAAGACAGTTCTTTCTTTCTTCCCTCTTCCACATCTGGCGATTTTCAATCTCCCATAAAGAGTCTGGTATAACACCGGATGTGTGGGCCTAACGAATCGATTAAACACCAGCATTAATAAGCTAATCATCTTAAAATTGGGTAAATTACTCATTAAGAGTACCATAGGGTTTTAATGTAATTTGCATAAAATGAAAGAGGAATGAAATGAGAAAGAAAAATGAAAATAAATCTCTAAGTTTAAAACACGAATCTTCGAGCTCTTTGTGTTGAAGATTCCACTTATTGACATATGATTTTTACGTACAGAAAATTCTAGGAACAAAAAGTTACTTTCGAAACTTTTAACACACAAAGTACAAAATAATCATCGCTAAAAATAGTCCCAAAACGCAGTTCTTGATGTTTTATGGTCACTTGGTAGAAAATTAAAAAGAAATAAAGTAAAGATTCAGCAATTTGTATAGATTGAATTCAGGAAAAGAGGAAGAATTTGTGCAGTTTAGTCGGAAGATTACGAGGAATTAAGAGTTAACCTCGCGCATGCGCCACCCATTTTTGCGCGGAAATTATTTTAGGCCCCAAATTATGTTTTTATTGGCGAACTTTGGATGCGAAAACGAGTGAACAAAAAACTGTAAATAAAAAATTTATTGCATGATTAGATTTGGTAACAAGTAATAAAATTGTTATAGTTAAAATGAATATCACCATCGTTTTCAGCATAATAAATAACGCTTAAACTCAAAAGTTGATCGCCCTAACTTAACTTTCAGTTTGAGCAGAATTAAACAATTCTGTTCAAAACTGGTTGGGTCCTTTAATATATAAAACACGCTAAAAATGTAGGCGGGTATCAATTTAATTGTGTGATACATCGGTAGTATAAAAAATAAACGGTACGCGAAATGACAAAAAATGACAAAATTCAAGAGAAAAAAGATTATTAATTCTAATTTCACCGGGGATGACTAACTGTTTTTCATTACTTAAAAATAGTTTTAAAAACAGGATGAATTATCTTACAGGGATAACAAGATGATTCACACATGTGTGCTCATCTAGATATGTCATTTTTGTTTATTTTGTTTAGTTGATTTACAATATCTGATCAAATATGAAAGAAAGGATGACAAACAGGACGAATGTAAAAAATCTATTGTTGGAAAATTTTCTGTTTTAGTATTAGCATAAACTTCGTTGAAGATTTACGAAAATATAAAATCCGACAAAAATCAGCAATATATGCTATTTTTGGCAATAGGAACGAATGCACCGCACAGCTTTTTAAGGAATTGACCGCACAGGATCTTCCCCACGGAATGACCGCACGGATTTTCCACACAGAATCTTCCGCACAAGGATCTTCCGCACATTTTTGAATTTTTTTCTCACATTTGTTAAAGGGGGGTCTCATTTGGGGGTCATTCTCCGAAAAAAAATTTTTTGCCAAAACAGCCTATATAGGGGTAAAATCATGCGAAAAATCGATTGTGCGCATTCCCGAAATGTGAAAATGCTTCCTTGACCCTGATTCAGGGAATGGGGTGGGTGTATTGAAATGAAAATCAAACATTTTCGGATTTTTATGAGAAAACCGTCGATTCTTAGGTTTTTCTAGGCGGGGAATCGATTGTGCACATTTCCGAACCTTGAAAACGCTTCCTTGACCCTGATTCAGGGAAGAAATCAGTATATTGAAGCGAAAATCAAACATTTTCGAATCGGAACGATTTTTTTTTGCTAAACATATCGTTTTATCCTATAATCTTTCTATTAAAAAAAGGTTCGGACTCTTTTTTTCAACTTTAAGGACCGAAAAACCCAAAAAAGTGGACTTATATTTTTGCACAGGAATATATCTACGAGTGTAAATACCTCTTTCGTTAAATTTTCCACCCATTAAACGGCTAAAAATATCATCAGGTGCAACATTTTCTCGCACAACTAATCGATTTAACCCAGAACCATCAGTATCAATTTCAGCTTGTGGTTGATGCCTATCAAACATTCGTGTCCATTCACCGAACCATGAATTTTGCACTTTTGGTAGGTCTTGATGAATATTCGAACTAGAGGATCGGGGTCGAAGCCATTCTGGTATCAACTGGATTCATAACTTGTATATAAATGTAGTAAGAAAAATTTTAAAATTACTTCTTGAAAAGCTGGAATAGCAGGAAATAATGGTGCTGGTGTAGTGGTAGAAGCCATCCCAGGATTAAAGATTTGCACAACATTTTTAGCCAAATCTGCCCAAGGGCTTTCTGCCTGTCTATCTTCTATGTTTGGCGAGTTGCTATGCTTTTTATTCAGCCCATAAGGAGGAAGTAATGCTCGCGCTTCAGAATCACCTCCTATCTTTTTCGGTGATGCAAATATCTCAGTGATGTCTTTCACTAGCCAACTTGGAGATAAACGTGAACTGGAAGCTAACAGATTTAAAAAAATACCCACTAACAATATTATTATATAAACTTACGATTATTCATTTCCTGTGCATAACTGAACATGAAATAAGATATTAAGATCAATTGCAACTCTCGAGTCATAATACTCTTATATGAAAATCGCCTGTCGTTTTCATTTCTTTCATTCGAAAATCCAGCGCGGTGTTCAAGAAAATTCAACTTGATGCGACCTGATTTCACTTTCGTTGGATATGCATCGCCAAGTGCGTTGACACAATCAAATTGTTTTTATGTAAAACAACATATAACAATAACAAAATGCAAACATATGAAGTATGACTGTGTACAGGGTGATTTAAAAGTTTCCGATCACTTTGAATTTTCATAACAAACAACATATAACAATAACAAATTATTCAAAATATCCTCCTTGAGCAGTTTCTTTCCCAGATTTTGAACAGTCGTATATATGGCATACTGAGTAAAGCAGAAATTTCACGAATTGATTCCCCTTTTTCATAGTTTCGCTATTGCTGGTCGAAATTCAGTCATTTTTTCTTCAAAAAATAAATGGATGTTCACAAACGATCAAATAAATAATAATTCAAAAAAACAAAAAAATTTCTAATATTATTACGTTTCATTTACATGAAAATCGCCTGTCGTTTTCATTTCGCTCATTCAAAAATCCAGCGCGGTGTTCAAGAAAATTCAACTTGATTTCATTTTCATTAGATATGCACCGCCAAGTGACACAATCAAATTGTTTTTGTGTAAAAAAATGCAAACATATGAAGTATGACCATATACACACACTAAAACTGTAACGACAGCATTTTACAATTCACTTGTATACAAAAGCGTTAGGTTCGGATTTTTGGATTAAACGTTTATTTTAAAAATATCTATAATAAAAAGAAATATTACACAAATCCTAGGACTTTCAGATTTTGAAATTCGCAAAACCGATCAAGTTGAACCTATAAAATGTCGAATTTTCAAAACGTTCCTTCACAAACCTGCTGAAATTTTTTCAGCAGGGGGTTTGTGATGAAACTTTTTGAAATTCGACATTTTATAGGTTCAACTTGAACTCGATTTTTATGCGAATTTCCAAATCTGAGCCCTGGTAAATCCTAAAACAATGACTTATTAATGAGTCTTTCCCCAAGAAGTATGTCCATGCTTGACCTTCGAATAAATTTCCTCTATTGCGATCACTGTAACCGCAGCGATAAGGCCTGGCTTGATACCAACTTTAAGGAGCTAAAAGTTACTTTTTTCAGTATAAATTGATACGGGGATAAGGCATCACATATATTTCTTGTTACAAAGTGTGAAGTCCACCAAAATTTGGCGCTAATTTTTCATACTGGGGGGTTTTCGACTATGGGGAACACGCAGCGTCGTAATTTTGGTCCAGATTTGAGGAGGTTTTTGGAAGAATCTTTTTCGACCTTTTTAAACAAAAAAACAGCTCCGTAGACGAAAAATTTAATTGAAAAATGCTTGTTTTTAAGCTATAAATGCTTAGAAAATTGCTATTTTTATTGAAAATATGACCAATTTTGGTCAGTTTTTGATCGAAAAAATTTGTGGATTAAAACATAAGAGGGGGAAAATTTTTATTATTTTTTCAGTTTTGGGATGGGAACCATCACGGATCTCCCTAGCAATGCCACTGATTTGAACATCATAAATTTCGGATCTAAAAATTATTCAAACTTACATTTTTTGTGGTTGTAAGAATTCCTTGGACATTTTCAAAGCGACGATCAAAAAGCCAAACATAATTGCTAAAAGAAAAATCAATTTACAATCCCATCATAAAGAATTTTAAAGAAAAGGAAAGACATAATAGAATTTCCAGGGGTGCCAGGTCTGCTGATGTTTTCAGAAAAGTGCTGATTTTGAGATGTCAAATCTGTGAGAAACAAATTTCGGTTTTGAGCCAAAATTTCAATTTTTGAGAAAAAATTCGGTTTTTGAGGGAAGAGGGAGGAAGGAAGATGAAGAGAACATGATTGAGAAAAAAAAGAAACAAATTTCGATTTTGAGGCTGTAGGATGTTTCGGCGGAAATGGTTGTGAAAGTTAATTTCGACACGGACATTTAGGAAAGTTATATTCGAATCAGACATTTCAAAAAGTTATTTTGGAAAAAGACGTTTCGAAAGATTTTTTTCAAAACAGACATTGTCTGTTTCCAAAATAACTTTTCGAAATGTCCGTTTCGAAACTTTCCGTCGAAAATAATCTTTCGAAATTTTGTGCCAAAACATCCTACAGCCAATTTTGAGTACTAGCTTGAATCCGCGCCGATAGACGTGGATTCAACCCAGTACTAAACATATGCACTCTGTTCATCTATGATATTCATAAAATATAAACTTACCGAATCCAAGGGTCCTTTAATCCTAAACGAGAAAGTCGTTTTTCATATGCAGCTAGTTGAGGAAAGGCTTTATAATTGCTGTAAATTTTGTAATCCGGAACTTTGAAAGGCTCGTGGTGTCCACCACCCATTTTACTAAATTTTAACGATTAAAGAAAGTAAATTAAAGAAAAAAACGCATATAATTTATTAAATTATATAAAAATTTAAGATTGTGTAACATTTGGTTGATCTAAAAGTCGTTCTGAAGGCTCTAGGACGTTTTACAATAGACATTTTACAACGAAAAAAGCGGAAATTTCACAACGGCAGATTTTCTCCACTTTTTGTGGTCGAGAGAGTTGACAAAATCGAGAGTTGATCAGGGCCCGAA
>JAQGCP010001955.1:0-11282 GCA_034699885.1 Acrobeloides thornei | reverse complement strand
TTTTCAAGGTTCGGGAATGCGCGCAATCGATTCCCCGCATAAAATTACCCCTAAAG
Organism: Acrobeloides thornei; assembly: GCA_034699885.1. Lineage (NCBI taxonomy): Eukaryota > Metazoa > Nematoda > Chromadorea > Rhabditida > Cephalobidae > Acrobeloides > Acrobeloides thornei. The sequence continues at coordinate 11,226 of JAQGCP010001955.1, read as the reverse complement.
GGTCACTTGTTAAAAAAATTTAAAAAAATTTTTTTTTGAAAAAATCTCCACGTCACTTACGGCCCTTAATGTTTAGTAGTACCGGTTTTTGTAACCCAAGGTTTAAAGGGGTGCAGATCGAGGCCCGATCTCGGGGAAAATTTTTAAATGACTTTCTAGGAGTAATTTTATGCGGAGAATCGATTGCAACCATTTTCAGAGCGTGAAAACGCTTTCCTGACCCTGATTCAGGCAATTTTAGGGTATTTTTTGGATCTTTAACAATATATTGTTATTAATAAAATATCCAATCTTTGTCGATCTAGAAAAATCTAAAAATACCCTAAAATTGTCTGAATCAGGGTGAGGAAAGCATTTTGAAAATGGTTGCAATCGATTCCCCGCATAAAATTACCCTGTAGAAATTCATTTAAAAATTTTTTTCGACCGAGATCGCGACTCGATCTGCACTCCCTTTAAATGATTTTATAACAATTTTGATAAAAAATGCGACTTGTGTGTTTAATGTTGTATTTTAATTTTTTTAAGTCTTGTGAGAGATATGTACATACGCTTTCGAAATAAGAGCATACATCTGTGATATTTTGATCAGATAGAATGCTTGTAAAAGCTCTATTTAACATGATTCATCAAGCTTTGCTCCATACATTTCGCACTAGAGATCGGAAGTTGATCATCAAATAGTGATCATAATTTGTTTTTCTATAAAAAGAAAATTTTTCGTTGTGAAAAGTCCTAGAGCCATGTGAATAAACTGGATTTTTGTTGGAAATATTCGTTTCAAATGGGAGAAAAATAGGGAAAGTATTATTGTCAGAAAAACCTTAATAATTGAAATTTTGTATATATTTTTCTTTTAACTGTTTTTATAAATGTTTTTGTTTTTGAAACTACATCTCTTTCAACAACAAAAATTTATAGATAACCCAAACTGGATTGTATTCTATGCTGGTCCTAAAAAAGGATTTATTTTCATCGACTTATTAAGTTATGCGTATAGGCAAGTTTGTTTATTTTTCGATCTGCATTCATGTGGGAGGAAATTTTTTGAACTATTTCTAAAAGAGGATACGAAATTATTCTCTAAGGTCGGTTTTTGTTTTAGGATAAAGTTTTTTTCATCAATGCTTTTTGTCGAGCACACTAGAGAACAATCCTGTAGGAACATTTTAAACTTTTTTCTATGTCTTATGAATTTCAGTGTTGTAGCCAGACCCCCAGAACGGGTGTGGTACTGTAGTTGAAAAAATGGGAGAGCGGTACTGTAGTTGAGTCATAAAAAATGGCATTTTTTGGAAAAAACGGGCGTTGTTTTAAAAATTTTTTCAGTTATGGGGGCAGGATATCGTGTATTTTAATTTGATTTTTTAATCAATCGCATTTTTGGCCAAGAAAAATTTTAAATTTTTTTAGGAATGAGGGGGAGGGGGGTCGCCTCACCCGTCTCCCTTTGTCTATATTCCGTTTCAACCCCAACTATAAAAAAGCTGGACCCAAAATTCAAAGTCCGATAGTCGATTTGATATGTATGGCGTCGACAATAAGTTTTTGCCTCTTATTAAAAAAACTTCAAACTTACTCAATTTTGTTAAAATTTTAGATTTTTTTAAAAATTTGTTTATTTGAGTTAGGCACATTTAAATTAATTTTTAACAAAATTTATTAACTACCATGCATTGCATGGTCGTAACTTTTTTTGCATTTTGGTGAACCGTGGGGTACCTTTCAGACTCTTGTTTCAATTCATAAGTATAGCAAAAAAAAGTGAAGATTTACTTGAAGTGTTATCTTTAGAGAAAAGGAAGCAAAGCTTTTAGACTTAATTATTATTTATAGATAAGATAATGTTAAACAACAAAAAAGTATGGGAGGGTTTGAATTGAAATAATTCTTATTTTTTGACATTTTTAGTGAAAAAACGCACGGTTTTTTTATTAAAAAAGTCATACAAAGTTTAGAAATTATTTCAGATCAAATCCTTCTTTTCTCGTCTTCAGCTTTATTTCGAGTTTTTAGTATTTTATTTTTAAGTTTTTCATATTTTCTCTTTTACAAGTCAGTCATATTTTTACTTGAGAATTTTTAATTACGGATTAAGTTAATCCGACACGCAATATGTATATTAAGAGGATTTTTGCGTCTTAAATGGTCTGTCATATAAGCGACTTGATCACTAATTCCAGGGATGCCAAGTGTCCTTATTAATCAGATGTGTCCTTACTTTGAGAGGCAAAATCTTATCTTTTTAACAAATTTTACTAAAAATCTTATTTTTTGTTGGAAAAATCTTTTTTTACGATTTTATTATAGAAGTTCTTTTTTACCTATTTTTCAAAAAATGTCCTTATTCTCATTCTCCTGGACTTGGCATCACTGACTAATTCCTTAAAATATTTTATAAAATTTTTTAAGAATGAATTCTCTTTTAAAATAATTAAGAGATATTATCTTAAGAGACCAAAACATTGCCTTAAACGGTTCGATTGCGCTTAATTGAATTTATTTAGTGAGATTAACGAATGGGAAAAATTTTTAAAAGTCATTTTGAGTCAAAATTTGAGTTCTAAAAAATTCAAAACCTTCTTCGAAGCTCAAAAACCGGATTTTACGTTGATTTTTTATTATTTCTAACTTGTCTAAAACACCCTATATAATTTTTTTGGCCAAAATTTATATCTATCCGATGTAATTCAACGCGGAGAACACTTCTAGCGTAGTTTCGAAAAAATCCGAGAAACTTCGATTTTTGGGCCATTTTTACAAGAGGACACAGTTGGAGGATTCGAAAAAAATTTTCGAAACCACGCTAGAAATGATCTCCGTGTTGAAATACATCGGTCAGATTAAAGTTTTGGCCGAAAAAAATTATCTAGGATCTAGACAGTAGAAAAATCAAAAATTCAACGTAAAATCGGGTTTTTGAACTTCGAATAAGGTTTTGAATTTTTTAGAAACCGAATTTTGACTCAAAACGACTTTTAAAAATTTTCCCATGTGCTAATCTCACTAAATAAATTCAATTTGGAGCTTTAACACTATGACCTTTTCAAGTTTGAGGGTTCAAGAAAGCGTCTTTTAAGCTATCAAGTTATACAATTCAAGTTTTCAGTGTCTAAACTAATGTCTGCTATTAAACCTATTGTTCTTTCTGGACCCTCTGGAGGTGGAAAGAGTACTATTTTTGAACGTGCTAAAAAGGAATACCCAGATGCTTTTGCCTTTAGTGTATCGCGTAAGTTTTTTTGTGTGGAAATTATATTAGCCCAACTAACTTATCATGTTTTGAAAATTTTATTGAAGTGTGCAAAATGTGAATGATCAATTGAGTGCGATTATCTTCAAATTTGGGTTTTTTAAAGAAAAGTTTTTGCGTGATGAGAAAAGACGATCGACACCTCGTGTGTAGGCTAAAAAATTTCAAATTTTTTTGTTGTTGCAATAACTCGCCTCAATCAGCCTTTCTCTAAAGAAAGCTGTGTATTTAATCGAAAACATGATATATGCATTGAATTTTCCCTTTTTTGTATTATTATATGTCTTACTTTTAGATACGACTAGGAAACCACGACCTGGTGAAGAAAATGGAGTTCATTATTGGTTTGTTGACCAGGATCAAATGGAGCAGATGATTGCTCACGGAGAATTTTTTGAGCATGCTCGGTTCGGAGGCAACTTTTATGGAACTAGGTTTTTTTATTTCTACGGCTTTTCTATCTTTTGTATTATAGTAAGAAAGCAGTGGAAGATGTTCAAAAAACCGGACGTATATGTGTACTTGATTTGGAGCTTCAAGGAGTCTTCAATATAAAGCAATCGCATCTCGATGCTAGATTTATTCTTGTTAGAGCACCAACATTGGAAATTCTAGTAAGAATGTTTTTTTTAATACTGTTTTTAGACAAATTTTAGGAGGAGCGGTTAAGAAAGCGTGGAACCGAAACTGAAGAATCCTTATCGAAAAGAATTCAACACGCCCGTGAAGATCTTGAAGCAGGTACCCGCCCTTTTATGACCATTTCAGGCCAGCATCGGCACTTTTCTGATGATTTCAGGATGGCACAAGCACATTTTGGGCCGGAATTAGCACTTTTCTTAACATTTTTACCAGTGCCGGTGCTTTTTTATGAGTCCTCGGGATGAAAGGCATTAGTGCTAAAAGTTTGGCGGTGCCAGTGCCTTTCATCCCCTCCCCTTTGAATACAGATCTGTTGATAGTTAATCTTGTGTATTTTAGTTCGCGCCGATCCTTTATTATTTGATCATGTTATCATAAACGACGACTTGGAGAAAGCATATCAAGAATTCATAAACATTTTATCTGATGATCTGGCTCATTTTAAGAAGCAAAACTCAATCTAAAGTAACTACTCACTACTCATTACCGTATTTCCTCTATTAGAAGCTCATGGACCTTATTTTTCGATTGTTCTCTGAAGCGGGAAGGCCTCTATTAAAGAGAGGACCTCTATTTTTCAATCATAAAAAGCGTAATTTTTTCACCAAAAAATGTCCAAAATTTAGCATTGTTTCAACAAAAATTGCAATTTTTTAAACAAAAATGACAATTTTTATTCATTTTCGATAATTTGTTCAATTTTTGGCAAGGGAGGCTCTATTGGAAGGCCTCTATTTTTCGATTGGTCTCTGAAAGGGGGCCTCTATTATAGGAAATACACGGTAAATTGATTTTCCAATGATCTTTTTGGCTTTACTCTTCTTCATTTCTCTATACGTTGCAATATTTGTTTGTTTGTTTAGTATCATTAGTGTTGTCATATTGTTCATTTGGTACATATCTTTTTTTGTAATTTATTTAACTTTTTTATAACGATCTTTGCATTTATGGTAATTTGATATAATTTATTAAGATTATTTTCTATCGTCTATTCTTATGTGCAACATTTATTTATTTTTATGATCTGTTATTTTCTGTGATTAACAATATTTTCCACAATCGAATTAGTATTACTTAATAAACATGTATAAAAAAGGATACTGTTGAACTTTAGAGGATCAAACTAACGATGTTAGGCATTATACCATGAGTGTTCGAAAAAATCTCCCTATAGGGGTAATTTGATGCGAGGAATCCAAAAAATGCACTCCCGAAGCGTGAAAGCGCTTCTTTTCTTGTTCACCTATGGCCTACTTTGGGCATAATGATTTGCCTGATTTCACTTTGATCATATTAATTTTTACTATGACTATCTTAAGCATGTTGGTTTTTGCCTATTTTGCCTTGATCTTAGCCAAGTGATTTTGCTTATTATTCATTTTAGGAGTAGGACTATATGAAAACTACCCCATTATGGATTGTAGTCAAAATAAATATTCTCAAAATGAAACTTAGGCAAAATCATTATGTCCAAAGTGGGTCATAGGTAAACAAGAAATGAAGCTTCGGAAGTGCGTTTTTTGGATTCCTCGCATAAAATTACCCCTATAAGGGTATTTTTTAAAACTTGTAGAATAATTTCAAACATCGTTAATTTGATCCTCTAAAGTTCATTAGTACCAAAAAAGATATGCATTAAAAGTTAATATCTTTTTATATTTTTTATGTACATTAGCATTTTGAAGATGAACAAATTTCTGTAGAAATTATGGCCTCGCATAAGCTACCTCCATTGCCTGCTTTACGAGATTTTGTTCACATCTATCGTCTGACAGCAAGGAAGATCCTTTCACAGAATTACCTCATGGATATGAATATAACTCGAAAGGTTTATATTGATTTGTGGTACTATTCCACTTTAGGGAACGAAAATTTTTTCAAAAATGATCCTCTAGGGGTATTTTTATGCGATGAATCCAAATTTCGCATTCCTGCAACTCGAAATCCTTTAACTAAAATAGACATGTAATTCTTCTCACTGTAATCCATTGTCTCAACCAGATCGAACATTACGACGATTATCTTCCAGAATTCATGTGGCGAGGAGATTTTGGTAACCACCAACGAGTGCTATACAATTTCTGGAATCAAGTCTCCGCGCTCTATCCATGCCTTCGTTAAATGATTGGGGTTTTCTTATCCCAACGACCCTCTTTAGGGCCACATATTAACAAGAATTGCATGCCTATTTCTGGTTAAAGCAAAGGATTTCGAGTTTCGGGAATGTGAAATTTGGATTCCTCACATAAAAACACCACTAGAGGGTCTTTTTCGAAAAAATTTCTCCCCCCCCCCAAATAGTACCTTATCTATTATAAATGGGAACCATTTTTAGCTTGTTCGCAGCGCTGGTATAGAGCCTGGCGCATATGTGGTAGAAATTGGACCTGGGCCAGGTGGAATTACAAGGGCTATCCTGGAACAATCGATTCGACGTTGTGATGTTATTGAACTTGATAAGAGATTTATGCCTGCATTGGAACCTTTAGTTGAGGCATCAGAAAATCGGCTATTTGTCCACCATGGAGATGCGTTGAAGTTTGACATTGAGCCTATTTGGATGGATGCTAAAGTCCCAAAACATGATTGGCTTGATGAGCCACCGAATATGCATTTGATTGGAAATCTTCCGTTTGATATTGCCTCGCCGTTGATTATTAAGTAAAAAATTCGAAAAATAAAAATGATAAAAAAGAAAGAAATTATTTCCAACCATTTTGAAAATTTTTAGAACTCCGCATCTTTTATATATTGTTTTCTAATCTTCATTTTAGATACTTGAGAGAAATGTCTCGCCGCCGTGGTCCATGGGCATTCGGTAGAGTTCCATTAACTTTAACTTTCCAGCTTGAAGTAGCCAAGAGGATTTGTGGAAAGATTTCTACATTAGACCGTGCAAGAATTTCATTAGTCTCCCAATATGTTGCAGAGCCGAAGTTTTTATTTGAAATACCTGGTAGGTATAACTGAGCATGGAGATTGATATTTTATAAAATTTTGAAGGATCGCATAAAAATAATAAAAAATTAGGGGGGCAGTATCCAGAAAAAATTTCGCTACGGACCAAAAACAATTATCCCTCTTATGATATTTGCTTGCAATTTTTCCTAAAAAATCGCCTTGGTCCCCCCTTATGTTGTTTTTCGATTTTTTTTAAAATTGAATTCTTGAAGTTAACCACAAAAATAGTGCTGCCGGCATTTTTTTTTTGGCTTTTTTATGCTGAAAATGCTCAGAAAATCACGATTTTGGATGAAAAATTTGGTCATTTTTGATGAAAAATCGTACTTTTGCGTTTTTTGTTGAAAATTTTTCAAATTTTTTTTCAAAAATCACCTATAAGAGGTTTTTCATGCGATTCTTGAAAAAAATTTTGAAACTTTTTCTCCATAGAAACGCAAAAGTACAGTTTTTTTGGCTCTCCTTGTACTGGTAGATATTTTTCCAAGCTCTATTAATAAAGTACTAATTTAGGCAGATCTTTTACTCCCAAACCTGATGTAGCCGTTGGAGTTGTTAAATTTGTTCCAAGATTTGAGCCATTGGTTCAAGTGGATTTTGATGTAAGTATATTTTTCTCGCTACTTTTACAGACAGCTTTTTTAGGTGGTGCAAAAGGTCGTACGCCATTTGTTTATGTATAAGAATAAGGAAATACATAAATGCCTTAAAACAATGTATCCGGATGATATGGCCGATGACCTAACACACGAGCTCCTGAGCTATGCGCGTATGGACCCTAATAAAACAAGTCATAATGTTGGTATAGAAGAATTAGCCGATATGTCTTTATGTTATGATAAACAATGTAGAAAGTATGCGCTTCATTGTTGGCTGCATGCTTGTATTTAAATCAATTTCAGGTTTCCGGGCCTATTCTTGTATTATTTCGAGGATAAGCAACCATTGGAATTTCTCAAGAATAAGCCAAATGCTGTCCCACGAGTATATGGGTTTACTATGCCGGAATTAAACAAAGAAGGAATCTCTATCAAAGAATTTGATACTAAATGGATACCGACAGAAAGATAGTAATACAAATTGTTAAATATGATTTGTTATTGTTAATGTTGATATGATTTTTTATTGTTGAATTTTTTTAGGGGTTGTTACGTTATTCGAGAGAAAAGCCTCCTTTCCTTTTTAAATCATTTTAACGCAAAAATTCGTACTGGAATTTTTAATTTTTGAGAAAGTAAAAAAACTTTAAAAAGAATATTTAAGACTGCTTTTCTTTTCATTGATTAAACAAATCCCTCCACTCCCTTTAGATACTATAAAAAATTCACGCTTTTCCAAACGTCTATATAATAACCTTGTATAGAGTTTTTCTGTGCGTGAAATTGATTGCGAGCATTAAAAAATCATGAAATCGCTTTTCTGACTCTGAAACAGCTAAACATCCTCAAAAAATTGCAAAAATACGGTTTTTTGGGAGTAATGAAGCGACTTCACGATTGCTCGCATAGAACCCCCCCCCCCCCCATATAGGGTTTTGAAAAAAATTTTTTGACAAAAATTTGCTCGAAAAATCCGGTTTTTTTGGCCTGTTGTTTATAATTGTTGAATGTTCATAGAAATTATAATTGAATAGCTCTATTTAAAAATATTCATGCTCAATGAAAAGTGAGACGTTAAAATCAAAAACTGGCAATCTTAGAATTTATTTATGTTATTTTACAGTCCAGCACAGGCACGTAGTTTTTTTGAAAAATGGCTTTCTAGCAGTGACGTAACCAGAGATTTTGGAAGGGGGAAGCATATCATCTTGGTCCCCAAGGTGATTTTTTTCACCATTTCCGAATTTTTCAAAAAATCATAAGGGTCCCCCAAGGTGATTTTTGCGCAATTCTTGGGGTTATTAGGATTTTTTTAATTTTCCAGAAAATTTGGGCAAAAACATAAGGGGGACCCTTATGCCCGGCCGAAGGCCTGGAAGGGGAGGGGGCATCTGCCCTCCTTGGTTATGTCACTGCCTTCTAGGGGTAAAAATAGGGTGAAAAATCGATTCCGTACATCCCCATCGCGTGAAAATGCTTCCTTCACTTTGTTTTCGGAAAATAGCACTATTTCACGTTTGCTTAAAATTTGCATAATTCCAAACGTTTTATTTTAATATTGAAGAGCTAAATGTTATAAAAATATTATTTTTGAGACAAACAGTTGAAGAAAGAATTTTCAGACTTCGGTAATGCGTGCTATCGATTCCTTGCATGAAATTATCCCTAATAGAGATGTTTTGTAAAACTCTTTGACGTTTGGAATTATGCAAATTTTAAGCAAACGTGAAATAGTGCTATTTTCCGAAAACAAAGTGAAGGAAGTATTTTCACGCGACGGGGATGTGCGCAATCGATTTTTCACCCTAGCATCACCCCGCTACGTGACTGGTCCAGCACAAAATAACCTAACTATTCGAGATCTTTGACGGCTGATTATTAAATATCTGACAAGAATAGCTAATAGAATTGTCTCATTAAATTTTTTTAAATTCAAATTTGTACAAATTCAAGTTAAATGAAACAATTCTATAAAGAAAGAAGGACACCGGTTTAACACCCAATTTTAAACATTATTTTTTCATTTACAAAAACCACAGGATTTGGCGCAATCTTCTTTCATATAAACGCTAGAAACCTTGCAAATATTTGGCGAGCCTGAAATCCAATTGGCACACCTAAAAAGTTATTATATTCTGTTTTGTGCGCAAAAATATAGGGTTGCACGCAGTTTGAAATATTAATTACCTACAACCTACAAAAAAATTTTTGTCTCAACTCAATATCCTTGATTTTTGTAGCGGTTCAACGTTTGGAAACCATTTTTAGAATATTTCAAATTGCGTGCAACCCTACAAAAATACCATTGAGATCTATCGGCACAGTGCGACTGCCCGCGATTTTGCCTTTGCTGAGATTGCCAAAAAATCAGCTGGCGCCTGTTCTGTTCCCGCAATCTTTCATATTCCCTTTCTCGTTCCGAGAGTTCTTGAGTTCTTTGAATATTACGATTGGTAGGAGGAATAGACCTCTGCGTTTGAATGCGTCTACGGTTGACCGTTGTTATTCTAGAAGTTGGCACAGCTTGAGGCGGCGACGCTGGTCTCAATGTCCGTTGTGGTTGTAATCGCGGAGTGAAGATTGTTGGCCCAGTGGGTCTTGTTGCCGGTGGCATAACTAAAATACAGGGGGTCAATTTTTTGCATTTTTCGAGTTTTCAAGGTTTTTTCGATGCGTGCAATCGATTTTTCGCATGAAAATATCCCTCTTATAGGTGATTTTTGAAAAATTTTTCACCAAAAAACGCAAAAGTATGGTTTTTTTGGCTCACCCCGTTGTCGGTACGACTGGTGGAAATTAGCTTACCTATAGGTCGTGGTCTTTGCCCACGAATGCGATTCATGACTGCATCAATGACGACTTTTATTCCTTCCCAAGTTTCTCTGCCAGTTGGAATCAACTGTCTTATATCTAGCAGAAAGCCATCCCATTCTATAAAAAAGATAGTGGTTCGAAAATGTTCAAAAAAAGGCTAGCAGCATACTTTCTTCACCCGGGCGCAACTCCAACAAATAAACGTATTTAATATTCGCCTTGGCCTTGGCCCAATCATCACTGCCCCCAGCAGATGGATAAAGCATGCTAAGAAGGTAAGTTTATAGGGTGTTCCAAAAAGATCGCCATTTGGTCAAAATTTTTCAAAAATTTTTTTCTTCAAAATGACTCATTTTTGAGCAAAATTCGATTTTTGAGAAAATTCAATTTTTTGGAACACCTTGTTTATATCGGCATCTCAAAAACTCACTCTGCACCAGTGCCAAACCGGAACTTAGTTCCATACATACTTTCAATAGCTTTAACTCCATCTGCACTCACTCTTTTCTAAATTTAATTGTATTGTGTGCACAAAAATGCTTTACAAAAATACCAGATCTTGGATATCACTGGGCACCGAATTTCGCTCGTGACTGAAGGGATGGATCCACATTTGAGAATAAGTATGGAGTGTTATAAAAGCATCAACTTTGCCGAACAGCTCACGCGAAAGGATTTTATCTCGGATAGCTCTGAAAATCGCACGTGGATCTTCAAGTGAGAGAAAAATCTTACCTAGATTCTGGTTCACTAAAAGCTGAAGTTCCTTGAAAAATGTCCGAGCAAAGATCATTACTAGAGCCGGATTCTAAAAAATTTGAATAATTTAAGCAATCTTAAAGGACCAGGAAAAAAGTTGCTATGATATTCAGAAAGTTGATGAAAAATGGAGCATTTTTTGTTTTTACGACAACCTCTAAATCGTTGTAGTTTTCGAGAAAATTGCGTTTGAAATTT
>JAQGCP010001954.1:0-11284 GCA_034699885.1 Acrobeloides thornei | reverse complement strand
CCCCTCATGTAGCTAGCATCGAGCCAAAATTAAGATTCATATAGCCTCGGAGTTCCAAGTCTCAAAGCTATATAGCCGAGCCAAAAAATTAGATAGCGACCTTTTTTTGGTCAACAACATATAGTCCCGAGGTAGCTTGTCCCCCCCCCCTTGTTCATGTATGGTATGTCCTTTCTATTGTGCATGTATAGCGGGGATATAAAAATTGGTTGGGAACTGTGAGAAGTTTTTCATTCTATGCTGAAGAAAAAATGCAACATTTACGCGAAAATAAAGGAAAACGTCCACCTTACTTTCGAATACAATGAACCCATATAACACTCCAAGAAAGAAAGAAAATGGTGCTGAACACATAACACATTCAAATCAATTGCCGAAATATTCAACTTGGGGTTATGATTCATTTTTCTATTTTCCTATGCGCTATTTATGTTGTAATAAAACCGGGTCCAGAGCGCGTCGAACGAGCCAAATAAGCTAAAAATAAATAGAACGTTCATCTCACGAAAGAGTTTTTTTTCCAAAGTTAAAGTCGACGATTTTGCTGATAAGGTGAAGAAAAAACGGGATGGTCTTGAGAATTTTCAACAAATTTGTATAGAGCACCATTTTGTTTGTTGTACTTTGATTTTTTTAGATGGGTGTAAACAATTTTTTACTTTTAAAAATAAAATTTATTCAATATTTTACAAAAAACATGAGAAAAAATGTTGTAAAGCCAAGAAGTCTTGAGCAACAAAAATTGAATGACGAGAAAAAATTGATCTTTAAAACAAGATATAAAAAGTTAATTCTGAGTGGCCCGGTTCCAGAAAATTGCCGCAGCTTGGGCCGAAAAAAGTTTTTTGGCCAGAAGATTGAAATTTGGCTAAAAAATAGAATTTTTGTCAAAAACCGAATATTGGCTAAAAAATCGAATTTTGGCCAAAAAACCGAATTTTAACCAAAATATTGAAATTTGGCTAAAAAAATCGAATTTTTGGATTTTTAAACTTTTTTCGGTCCCTAAGGGGTTACATGTACCCCCTGTACTCCCCCCTCCCTCAGTACGTCACTGCGCAGTGGCGGACCGCAGCAGGCAGATGCGGGCACAATGACCAGCTGCGGATCGCTGCGGCCCGCTTCTGGCCGCTAGTTTGTTTCTGGAGTCGGACCAGTAAATGAAATAGAAATATTTATTTACAATTTATTAAAGCTTAAATAATATAAAGAGGTCAAATAAATTTTTATGTTAAAGTTTTTTGTCTAAAAAATAAAAGCAAACCCGTATGTACGAAGTATAAATGCTAAAAAGAACGCTATCCACAATGGACAACAATGGAAAAAAGTGTTTGCAACGACAATAAAACGAGAATAATATCGAGTAGGTATATTCCGTTTCTGCGCTACATTTACGATTTTTGCAAGTTCATAGTCAAGTGGTTAGGGCGCTAGACGCCAGCACTAAAGGGACGGGTTCGATCTCTCTCCGAGTGATTTCTATTTACGCGATTTTTGGCTAAAATTAGAATTTTTGGTAAAAATTCGATTTTTCGCCAAATTTCAATTTTTGGTAAAAATTCGATTTTTGTCCAAATTTCAAATTTGTTAAAAATACCCACATACATTTTGTCAATTTTGAACAGCGCTACCCCCATTTGCCCCACGTTATACAGTTGCCCCACCAACTTGTCCCACGTAACTTATAACGTGGGGCAAGTTGGTAGGACAACTGTATAACGTGGGGCAAATGGGGTGGCGTTTACCCCTCTGGTGCCTTTTGAACGATGCAAAAAGAAATCGCTTCGGGCAGTATCGTACCCGAGCCTCCAGCCAGTTTTTTCTTTTTTCTGGAGTCCTAACCATTTGGGTATGGGCTTGCAAAAATTATGAATCTCATGCTTGCGTAACAGACTATTTGTAAACAGACCATTTTGGTTGAATACTTTTTTCCATTTTCATCCGTTATGAATATGTTTCAAAAAATTGAAATATGGATTAAAAAATTTTTGTTGAACCTTCTACTTTTTTGGTATCCATAGTTCAACTAACAAAAAATGGCAGTTATAGATACAAGAAGAGGTGTAGCCAAGAAGAGGCATATCTCATGGAAAAATTTTTTGTGCTCCAGGGAAAATTTTTCAATTTTTTTCAAAAAATATGGCGTTTCCCTTACTCCTTGGCTACTTCACAAAATATCATTAAAACGACAAAAAAACACTTTTTTTGTTACACTAAATCTCCATCAGGCAAAGGCATATTCGACGTAGAAGTCGTCCTCACACCACCTGGGTGTGCAAAAGTCGAAAACATCTGAGCCGGTGGTGGCGGTGACCTTTGATGACTCATATAGACACCATAGTTATTGTTATTAGACGAATCTGTCGGCAATGGTGGGAGATCTTGGGGAGAAGTTGGAAATTGCCCATAGGCACCCTGGTTGGATGAATAATTAGGCAAAGTTCCTAATAGCCCGGTTCGATAGCGTCTCGGCGAGTCCATGAGGACATGACGACTTCCATTGAGGCTACCACCATTGTTTCGGGTGAGAGTGCCGTTTGAATTGACTAGAATCTCCCCATATCTATTGTTGTCTATTAGACGAGAATTTTCTGGGGGCTCCTAAAAATGGGGGGTTAGTAAAATTTAATGTAGATAACTATGCTTACTGGATGAGGTACAGCAGAATAAGTGATATTAGACATGTTATTTGATAAACCACCATTGTTTTTATTGATTTTTGAATAGTAGATTGCTAAAAAATAAATAAATGTTGTATAACAAAGAAATCAAAATTTAAAAGAAAAAAAGAGTGTACAAACGCAGGTTTTCATAGCCAAGTGGCTAGTTTGTTGGGCTTCAATCGACTGGTTCAGGTTCGAATCCCGGTTCGATTCAAAAGTTTTTGCGAAAAAATCGAGTTTGAACAAAATCGAATTTTGGCTAAAAAATCGAATTTTGGCGAAAAAAATCGAATTTGATCAAAAATCGAATTTTTGCCAAAAATATGAAATTTGGCTAAAAAATCAAAATTTTGTCCAAAAAATCGAATTTTGGTGAAAAAATTGAATTTTGATCAAAATTTGTCCAAAATCGAAATTTTTACCAAAAATCAAATTTGGGCCAGTCCTTGCCTCAGACAGCAGCTGCTGTTGGGCCACTGATTTGGGCCACGCAGTAGCTGCGCCGCAGCGCGCAGCAGCTATTTAGTCACGCAGCAGCTGTTTGATCACGCAGCAGCTGCATGCAGTTGCTGTCTGAGGCCAAGACTCGCCCTTTTTCCCCGTTAGACATTATTAATTCGCCTCTTACCCCTGCGCAATCTACGTTAACTTTTTTTCTGAAACGCCCTATAACTTTGACAAACTTACGATCGGTGTCATATTCAACTATCACATTAGGATCATAATAGTTTGGATCATATCTTTGCATATACCCATTTGGACTGACTTCCTAAAATTTTGCATATTTGATCAAGTTCTCTGTAGAATAGAAAAAAACTTACAATAACAGTTCTTTGGGATTGGCTATCAATATCAGCAGGATCAACAAGTTCCGATTTGTTGGTGTTCATCGAATCTGGTCTTCTTGAAATCGCCGGTGTTCCACCACCAATAGCCCCATACATTTGAACCGGACGTACGGCACCATCTGAACTTGGGTTTAACGTCCGAACAATTTCGGTCTTTTCTTGAATCTTCTTTCTTCTCTGCCTCCTGTGCAAATAGCATAATAGAATACAATTTATTAATAATAATATGACTAGACCGGCAAAGAATGCTATTAGAGTGGTTCTTGAAAAAGATTCCTCCTAAAAATGCATCAATATGAAATTTTTGTGTCGAGGTACAAAAAAACATACATTGACCAAGGCTTTTTGTACATCAACACCGTTTAAGTTCAGGGTATGAATTTCTATAGGTGGTAGAGAGAATTCGGATGTTCGTCCTTGTTCGTTAACAGCGCGAATTTGAACATAGTAGATTTTTTCTGGTTCTAGGCCGGTTAGGATGGCTTGCTGAAAAGATTTGAATATAGCCTTTAGTAGAAGAACCGGGGAACCGAGGGGACAGACTCGAAACCCTCGCCTGTTGGCGACATGAGGTGCCTTTTACCCACTCGGCCATCCGGGTAGTAAGATCAAGAGTTTTCTTTCGGACTTATAAGCTGCATAACTCAACATATATGAATAGAGGTCTAAATCTAGTAACCCCCACCTCCCTCCACAGCACTTGTGTTTTCATCCTATCCACTTTACTTTTTGGAGAAGGGGGGAGGGTACTTGGAGAGTTCCCTAAAAAACCCTGTCCCCTCCCTTTACTGGCACTCGGAGATCGTAATTCCTAAAAATTTCAGCCGAAAGATGGTAATTTCACAATGCCATCAATTTCCCCCCTCTTTCTTACATTTTCCGAAACATTGATCGATTTTGCATTCTTCAAACTTCCTCTCATTTGATAACGTATTTCAAACGTTTGATCAGAGCCTCCATCAAAACCAGTCATCCATGATAGTAAGGCTGTTTTGTCTGTCACATTCACTACTTCTAACTCCGTTGGAACATCGGGGTTTGTCGGAGGACCTATGCCAATATAGATATTGTCGTTGCCAAGGTTGTTTGAGACACCACATCTGACTCTTCTGGAATAGTCTCGTTCGTCTAGGCCGATAATCCATAGAGTGCTCTAAAAAGGGGTAAAAATATTTTTTAGATTACAGGGTGTATAAAAACCGGAATTTGGGCGAGTTTTTCATGTTTTTCGACCCGAAATTTTTTTTTCAAAAATAATCCTATTTTAAAAAAAGCTTTCCTGACACTGATTCAGGGAAGAAGTAGTGTATTGAAGCGAAAATGAAATTCGAATTTTCACCGGAAACTGGATTTTTTAAATAATTTTCGGCTCAAATACCTACTTCGAAAGTCGAATGATCCAATTGTCTATCATGAAACAGATATTTCGAGCTGTTATGTTGAATATAAGCCGGTTGCCCTTCCAGAGACCATTGAAAGTTTACTCCAGGTACCGCTGAAGCTCGACATCTTAACCTCGCTCTTCCACCAAGAGGCCCAGCAGCTCTGTCTGCTCCCCTAGATCGAATAATCTGGGGTGGCTTTTTCACCAATAAATAAGCGGTAGTATAATTAGGTCGACCAACTCCATTGTCGGCAACACAAACATACGGGCCGCTATTTTCATGTGTGGCATTTAGACGAAGTACAGCACGTTTTTCTTCACCGGGGACGAGATTTTTTAATTCGGAAGTGCCTAAATTTGGATAAAGTTTGGTATAGGGAAGGAAAGGGGTCTACCTCGCATCCATTTGACCATTCCTTTCTTTTTGGGTACTCCATCGGCTTCACATTCGAGGACGACTTCTTCACCGACACTAGCGATGACAGGGGAGGTGATAAAAGTTACTCGAGCAGGATATTCTACTGTTATTCTGAATTTTTTGGGTCAATAAGTTGATTATCACTTGACATACTTATACTTAAACATAAGTAAAAAGCCTAAGTTTTAGACTAAACCTAAAACTAAGCCTAAGCTAAGCCTAAGCCTAAGCCTAAGCCCAAGCCCAAGCCTAATCCTAAGCCTAAGACTAAGTTCAGAAAATTTCTGCTATTTTCTATCATAAAAATTATCTAACAAAAACAAAATGGATCTCACTTCATCGAAATATTCACAGAACCATAAATATTATTTGCCACTAGTGTGTATATACCGGTATCACTTGGGGTAACGGCTTTTCCTCCAATCAATGAACCTCTGGTGTACACACTTCCTATGGTATTTTCAAAATATATTCCATTTTTCCTCCAACGGTATGAGGCAACCGGTGGATTGGCGACAACAGAAATATTTTCTCGAAATGATTCTCCTTCGCCAACTACGATGGAAATTGGTCCGTCCACAACTACTCTTGGGGGATCTAAAATTTAAAAAGGTTATACAAGATGAATTCTAGGTCTTATTGAACCAAGGGTCTAGGATTTTTTTAAACCAAAATTTTTGTCAAACTATATAAAGGTTGGAAGAAGGAGGGCGGGCATAGAACCGTACCTATATAAGGGTCGGTTCCGGAAACAACCGAAGTGGGCCGCGGGGCTGTGCTTTTCGATTTTTGGACAATATTTATAGAAATTGGACTGGTCCTTTTTAATATTTGAACTTACAAAAAACGTTCAATATATACGAATTCGATTTCACATCATTCCACAACGGATGTGAAGCTATACACCTCACCGAACTTCCGTGCATCTTTTCAGTCGGCGTAAAAGTAACAAAATTCTCCACTTCCCATCCACCATACTCAGACGATGTCCGATTATACAAATATTGTCCTTTCTCAACCACTGGTTTGTTGGAATTCCCGCTATCAAATTCCCAAGAAATTTCTGCCGCTGGATTAGATGAGGGAACGTTACAAGTGAGGCGAGCGGTTTGTCCAACTATCATTTGTGGGTCATGTTCGGGATGGCGTACGATGACTCGTTTTGGCGGGTCTAAAATTGAAGTATGATCAAATTTTTTATGCCTAACTGGCTTACATAAGACATAAATAACTTTTGTCGCGACTAAAGGATGGTCGAGAGCGCCATTCTCGGCTTCACAACGAATGGAAACATTGTTCATCGACCGATCTAGTGGAATGGTAACCATACTTTGTGCAGTCTCACCAGAAACGGTGTTGCGAATGGCTTTGAGCTGAAAATATAAATTGATTTTTAAAAATATTTAAAAAGCATTTTATAGAGTTTCAGAGCAAGCTTATACACTCTTGTGCAAAAATATAAGTTCACTCGTTTTTTGGGTTTTCCAGGCTTCCGAATGAGCTATTAACTTTATGAATTGAATGCGTATTTTTTAGATAAGTAGCCAAACTTGATCAAACTCGATCCAAACTCAGAGGGCAAATGCCAGATGGTGACATTGCCAGTTGGTGACATAAAATCTCTACCAAGGTTTAGGCCTAGGCTTAGTCCTAAGCCTAAGCCTAGGTTTAGGCTTAGGACTAAGCCTAGGCCTAGGCTTAAGCTTAAGCTTAAGCCTAAGCCTAGACCTAAGCTTATGTCTATGCCTCGGTCTAAGCCTTGATAGAGATGTTATGTCACCAACTGACAATTGGTGACATAAATCTATGTCACCAACTGGCATCTGCCCACTTATATTTTGCACAGGAGTGTATAAAAATACAATGCCCTGAAATTCAATAAATCACAAAAAATGTAAAGAATTTATAAGCTTGCAATAGTAAAAGTTAAACAAATTATGATACGGAGGAACAATCACAGAAACAACCACAAACCAAAAACAATATCGAAATTTCTTGAATTAATACCTGTTTCCAACGAATTTTTACACGCGGAGTGTGTTTAGAAACATGCTTCTTTAAAAATTTTACATGAATTCAAATAAAAATAAAGCGAAAGGTTAAGAATGCCTTTGTATTAATTTGAATTTTAAGCTTTTGGGCACTTTCAAAAAACTTTTAAATTTGCACCTCAAAAAAGCTTATTAGAAAGAATGCAAAATTTGTTAGATTATAATTACAGGGTGTCCACAGGGTGTTTTGGTAACCCTGTATTTTAGGAGGAATTAGCATAGATGTTAAATTTGCCAGATATAAAATTTTGAAGAAAATATACCTTTTCTACCCCACGATACCATGTCAAGTTAGCCAATGGGTGACCACCGTGCGCTTCACATGACAAATTTAGTTTTTCTCCTTCTAGCATAGCTTCTTGATCAACACCATAAATATATGGTGGTGATGGTGGGGCTAAAAAATTCAAGTCTTAATTATTATTTACAGGATGGTAACGAGTGGCGTAGAGAAAGAGTCGACTAGAGGGGGGGGGGTCCATGCCCAGGTTTTTGTACACAAATTGGGAGGTTTTTACCCAAAAGGTTTTTTTAATGAAAAGTTAAAAGAAAAAAAGCTAATTTTGATGACCATGGTAGGTACTTTTTAAAAGGTGATCCAAAATGTCAATTTTGAGAAAATTTGAGTATGTCGGATACTTTAGCCCTCCCTAGTAAGCCCAAGCCTAAGTCTAAGCCCAAGCCTAAGCCCAAGTCTAAGCCTAAGTCTAAGCCTAAGCCTAAGCCTAAGCCTAAGCCTAAGCCTAAGCCTAGGCCTAAGCCCAAGCTTAGGCCCAAGTCTAAGCCCAAGCTTAAGCCTAAGTCTAAGCCCAAGTCTAAGCCCAAGCTTAAGCCTAAGCCTAAACCCAAGCCTATTTGAATTTTTGCCAAAAATCAAATTTTGTTTAAAAATCAAATTTTTTATGATACTGTTGACTCACCACCTGTACTTTTGGTAATGGTAAAACTTACACAAAACTCTTATAATATGATCTTCACTCGTTGTTCCTTCATCATTCGTTGCCGTACACTCGATTTTTATGTGATTTTTATCACTCATGAGAATTTTCGTATCTAGAGTAATGTTTGACTCTGTACTGACTCCAGAAGCAAGACGTTTTTCCAGCTGTTGTTGAACTTTTGTAGGTGAGCCATTCACTGTCCATGTGATCACCGACCCGGGATTTGATGCTCTAAAAAATTTCGGCTGATACAAAGACACACACACTATAAGCCTACCCAGAAACGCATTTTACAGTGGTTGTATCACCTTTTTTAACTGTAGTATCACCATATAGGAGAACTGATGCGGGCGGATCTAAAATATAATATACAAATTTTGTACACAGTAGCAAGTTTTCGGTTGCCCTTGCGTCCAAAAGATTTTCCCTTGGTTGGAGTTTGGCAACTCCGTCACCCACGTCTAGGGGCCGTACTGGAAAAGCCTTGAAGTGAACCCTAGTTTGTGGGACCACACACACACCCAACAAAAATTCTTACATCGGACTTCAAGTGTGATACTTTGCTTCAATGCCGGAACACCTTGGCGATTGGAAGAATGGCATTCATAAACAGCTCCATTATCACTACCTTCAGTAATAAGTGAATAGGAATTTCTTGTTATCTAAAATTTTTAATTGGATCCATTGTTTTCTTCCACAATTTTTTTCTCATGCAAATTTCTCACCCAATCAATAATAGCTGCCCTCATAATCTCTAATCTCATAATTGGGTAATCTTACGAAGAAGACAATTGAAGGAAGAATCAAATCTCGTAACTGTCCCTGTCAAGCTAATTCCTAATTTCATTTTCGACATGTAATAATCTGTGCTTATTGAAGCGGGGAAAATAGACTATAGATGTTGTGGAGATTTAAGAAAAGACAATCATGAACAGCTGCAAAAATGCTTCAGTTAAATGGATTTCAAAATTTGTAAATTTATAGGATGCCCAAAAATGGCAATTTTTACGAACATTTGAGTATGTCTGATACTTTAGCCCCACAGTAAACATAAGCTTAAGCTTAAACCTAAGCCTAAGCCCAAGCCTAAGCCTAAGCCCAAGCCCAAGCCCAAGCCTAAGCCTAAGCCCAAGCCTAAGCCCAAGCATAAGCCTAAGCCTAAGCCTAAGCCCAAGCCTAAGCCCAAGCATAAGCCTAAGCCCAAGCCTAATTTGATATTTTGATGTAATTTTGTTTTTTCGACTATTTCATTTTTTCTTGGGGTATTCTGCTGAATTTTTTCTCAAAATTTGATGTTCTCCAAAAATACGTCCTTTAATTTGTCTTCGTTTCCAACTTCACAAATTTTCTTTTCCATACTTATTTATCAAAAACTTCCTCAGAATCGAATACTTTTCCCTATAATGATTGATTGACCGACCAACTGATGACAAGGAAGACACCACCAGGCAAAATGTCGCAACGTTAAAGAGCACGCCAAAATTGACAAAGCAACCTAAGATACTCAACATCTTCTTTACTACCTGGGGAAGCTTCACCCATTAGTTTAAGGGAAAATGCCAAAATGTGCCTAGTAAAAGGTCAAAAGCTGTAAACCTAGTTAAAAATGATGGCAACCAATAGATAAAGGTGCGAAGAAAAAATAGGCCGACAGCAATTTTTCACCCCTAAGGTGGCAGAAGAGAGGATAGGGTTGACAGGTTTGGCTATTTGACCTAAGGAAAAGGATGTGAGAATGAAAGGTTTAAGATGAGAGGAAGTGAAGAAAAACAATTTTGCCCTAGCAAAACTATCTGACGAAAAAAGGTTTAAAAAACTTTAAAAGTTTGGCATTCGGATGCATAATATGAGTACATGCATTTGACACTTTTTAAAATAAAGTATCTGAAGCAAAGGTATAAGCCTAAGCAGACCTAAATCTAGCCTAAGATTAAGCCTAAGCCAAGCCTAATCCTAGCCTAAACTAAGCTTAAGCCCAAGCCTAAGCTAAGATTAAGCCAAGTCCAAGTCTAAGCTTAGCCTAAGCCTAAGCCTAAGCCCAAGCCCAAGCCCAAGTCTAAGCTAAGCCAAGCCTAATCCTAAGCCCAAGTTTAAACCTAGCTACAAGCCTGCCCTCCTGTGAACATGTATATTTATATTTTGTATAATAAAAAATGTATGACCAAAAAACCCACTTGATTAATAAAATCATATTCATAACTCGAGGGTATTGGCCTTTCATTCAGATGCCATGTTAAACTCGGCGGTGGATTCCCACCGGCTGCCGAGCACAACAAAGTCACGTTCTGTCCGGCTTTAACACTATTTTTTCCACCAAATATATCAATTGTGGGCTTCTCGGATGAGTCTAAAATGAGTAATTGTTATTCGAGATCACTTTTTTGTGTTCCGATTTACAGGGTGAGTAAAAAAGTGCATTTTTGTGATTTTTGGGGACATAATAAATTTTTTTGGGACCGGAAAAAATTTTTGAGCCCCAAAAGTCACAAAAATACATTTTTACTATTTTTCTCGCTCTGTATTCGTTGTGGTTCGACTTTTTCGCTCTCGATTTATCGGCTAGATAAAAGCCAAAACAGTCGGTCAGCCGTGCCGGAAGTGTGAGTTTTGTCCGGTATAATAAGGGCAATCGAGCGTGCCAGTCGGCCTCGATGAATATTAATAAGCTGTAACAATGGGCAGAAAAAAATGTGACATGATTGTTATGGCCAGCAATTTATGAGAAAAAATCAATTTTCAAATAACTTACATAAAACATTTAAAGTTAAAGAAGTTCTTAATTCCGTTGTAGTTTCTTTATGTTGGGCCTCGCAAGTTAGGACTTTGTTATGATCAGTTTTGCTAAAAACGTGAAATTCAAGGATCAGTCCGGAAAAAGACTATGAAAAATTATATATTCGGAAAGTTCATGAAAAATGGAGCATTTTTTGTTTTTACGACAATCTCTGAATCGTTGTAGTTTTCGAGATAATTGCGTTT